>APFE031635205.1:80573-113623 GCA_000404065.3 Pinus taeda | reverse complement strand
CACACATGGTCATGAGTTCATTGATTGACCATTTGTCTTTATGTGTGTTGTATGAGATTTTGAAAGGTCCATATTGATGCGGAAGGGTGTTCAAGATGTAGTGCACTAGGAAGGACTCCCATATATCGACCTCGAGTTTCTTCAATTGAGCCACAGTGTCCCTCATCTGCATGATGTGCTCGCGCACACCTTTCACACTATTGAGTCTTAGGGATGAGAACTTCATGATTAAGGTGCTTGCTAGTGCCTTGTCTGAAGTGACAAATTGATCGTCAATGGCCTTCAACAAGTCTCGGACCTTTTCATGCTGATCAACGGAACCACGAATACCAGCTGAAATTTTAGTCTTGATGAACATCATGCTTAGACAATTGGATCGCTCCCATCGTTCATAAAGTGTGATGTCTGCTGCAGTGCTGGTATTAGTGAGTGTCAGTGGTTCATATTTCCTAATAGCATAATCTATGTCCATCCACCCAAAATGAAGGAGAATCCTCTCCTTCCAAACCTTATAGTTATCTCCCTTAAGTTCGGGAATGTCACAACGAATTTCAGAGAAATTTACAGGTTGTACTACTGCATAAAAATCACATGCTTATGTTAAAATTGAGGCTTAATAAAATTTCATGTTTTACCAATGTAAATCATGCTTAGAATTGAATCTAATGACATAAAAATTGCCTGTGGGCTAAATTTTTAATTCAAACAGATTCAATTATTCATTGTTTTGACTTTATGATAAAACTATTCATTCATAACTCCTATGGGTAGGTTATGAAATTTTATCCTAATTAATTAGATAAATATAATAAAAATTCCTGTGGGATAAAATTTATTATATTTAGTCTAATTAATTACAATTTAATGTCTATCTAATCTTTATGTGATCATAACTAATCAAAATATATAATTTTAATTAATTAAAGATGTTGTGGCTATTCTCTAATTAATTAAAATTATATAGATCACTAGACATTATTCTTTGCATAAATGGCATAAACAAAATTTAACTAGTAAAAATAATGTTTACTGAAAGGAGTAAGTCAAATTGACATTTTAAATAAACTCCATATAACGTAAATGACTGCCAAGCGATTGTTCAATTTATAAACAAAACCCGGAGATTGACTGAAGCAGCGTTGATCTACTTTGCACTTGCATAGCAAATGCAGTTCGAAGGCTAGCTGGCTTGACTTCAGGCTCCGTCCTTAAGTTTATAAACAAAAATAGACCAGCAAACAAGCTATTTTGCTCATAAGATAAATAAATTAAAATTAAAATTAAATTAAATTAAAGCACTCCTTTACACAAATTAAATATGAGCAAAGTTTAGTAATTTAATGACTCGCCAAAAGAAAAGAACAGCAAATGCAGGAAAGAGTTGGCCTGGAAAGAACGAACCCTTCGAAGGGTTGGTCCTGATTGAAAGGTTTTGAAAGGTTAACTTATATAAGGGTTTCTCTTGACTAAAAGGTTAGCCTATAAGTCTGAAAGTGTTCAACTTGTACATCAACCAACAAACCAACCAAAACCACCATTTTATGCCATACTTATAAAGACAATGCCCCACATAACACAGCTCCCATGAACCCACACATAATAAATTTTCTAAGCCGAAAAGCCTCAAAGAGCTTGCACCATATAAACTAACAAAGCACAAAATTCAGCCCAATGATACATAAACAAGCCTAAAATACATAACAATGTATGTATTAACTTTTAAGTACTCCGTCAATTATTTCAATTTGACATCTGTCAAAACTACAGACAGATAAATATGTGCTCCTCTCCATTAATTATAAAACTTAACATATATAAGTCATTATATATTGAAGGTTGTTTGTTCATTCTTATTTTGGCTTGAGTCTTGTTGCGCCTCTACCTGCTGTGGATCTGTATAGTATGACCCTTAGTACCTTACAGGTCCACATAACCCATGCCTTGCAGATCCACATGGATGATGCCTTCCAAGTGCAGAGGGTAAACCCACAAGAAGCTTGAATTAACAATGCTTCATTCTCAAACTAAAAAAAAAAAAATATTATAAAATTAAAATTAGATAACGGGCGTAAATTGCCTACATTGCTCAAACATATGTGAACGCTCAATTGATTTAATCTTGGTAATAAGAAGCTTCTTACAAAACAAGACTTCGGGCCGCTTAGGTTGGAAATAAAATAACAAGGAGAATGGACTCAAGGAGAATAACCACGATTCTCATTCAATTAAAATATCCAGGTAAAAACAATTGTATACAATAATTAGAATGCCCGCATAAAATGTTCTAAAAATATATCTGAAATAGCATTGCATGCATATGGATTTTATAGAAATGACTGCACAACAATGCGTATTAAGGCTACCTCGAAAAAACAACAAAAATCAAACGAATAATTTTGACAAATACGATATTTTCTAACCAGAAAAAGAAAGCCAGAATCATTCTCCATTCATTTAAAAGTGACTGAATTCGAATTTTCCTGGGAGTCGGTGGAATCCCTTCCAGAAAGGGGGCTTTGTTTCAGAGTATTCAAAGCTTTGGTTCGGCAAGGGTAAATAAGCATATTTAATTCAAAGCAAGTCACTTATACGCATATGCAAAATTAATTATAAGCATGGTGGTTTGCGTTCGATTCAAAGCAAGTCACTTATACGTAGATACAAAATTGCTGAAAGCCCTTTGAGGGCGTATCCTCATAGCATTTTTAGTCGCTTGAAGGGTATATTTCATTCATTAAAAATATCCCATAAAAATTGGTTCAACGAGTATATGGCTTAAAGGGTATATGTGTGTATATAGCATACATGGTGCCAACCCACACCGCACATAAACCAAAAAAAAATAAAAATATAAACCTTATCCCAAGTTTAATTAAGTGTTGGATATACGTATCCCAAATGCTGTGGCTATACGTAGCCAATAAAAAAAAATCTCAGGTTTGTTATCTCTTCACATAGATACAACCTTCATCACTTTGACCTTAAAGCAATAGTTTATGGCTTCTCTCGTGTAACAAATTTCTTATTTTCCGAATTTGAAATTCAAACGACAAATTAAGAAAATAGAACCGGAAGCTTTGAATTCAATATACTCCATATAATCATTAATGAGATTAAGGATTTGACAATAGCCTGTAAGTTAAAACAGCGATTCTTTAAAAAAGCTTTTGGAATGTCGTTTCTTTCTTTAATGAGCAGCAACAATACAATGCAACCTCATACCTAGCTTTAGGGCCTATACTCAATGCAATCAATGCATTCGCACAGGGACACACTCGATGGGTCAAGACAGCCAACACAAAACGTATTGGTAAAACCCTTTTAATGGATGTTAAATAAATACAAACCATTCTAACATACCATTTATATGCTGTGATTTATGTTTGCTGCTCAGAACTTAGAAGGGTATGCGTAATCGTATCCGATGCGAATCAGACAGCTACTTAGAGGGATACAATCACATCAATCAGAGGAAATTTAAACTAAATCTATACCAAGGCAGAGATAAATTCAGCTGCTCTCATACCAATGTTAGAACTATACATCAACGATTCTATATGCGGAATTAAAGAATCTAAAAATTTAATTTCAATGCCCAGGATTACCTCCAGCCATTGATAACGCTCTTGCTGCAAACCACAGTCCACTTGCTTTATTCACTGAAACAACACTCCAGCTTCAATCCAAGCAAGAAAGAAAAATCACAGAAAATCTGAAGGCACTTCCAAGCTATGCTCTCTCAACTAGATGGTGTAAACAACTGAAGGGGATTGAGATACAAGCTTATGGACCAAACATATGAATTTATAGCCAAGCTTCCATCAAGCTTCTAATGGCTACGTGTCAGGTGTTCCACAAATCAAGGTAGAGAACTCCAGATGGAGTAATGGACCACTTCAGAAGCTCCAACCAGAAAATTAATTAACTATAGTTGATTTCCTTAATTTAAAGAAATTACTGCAGTTGGTTTCCAAAAATTAAGAAAAGACTGCAGTTTAGTTCCATAACTGCAAGTTACAGTTGGAAAAAATTAATTGAGCTTAACACCTCCAATACACCCCTTCATTGTCAATTTACAAGTGGAAGAGATCAAGCGTAAATGCTCATTCTCAACTCTTTCATATGAGATGCTATCTTCAAAATTGTACTAAATTTAATGAGTTTGAAAGCTCTTTTTGAATAATTTGACTTTTCCAACAACTTCCTATAAACTCCTATCATCAAAATTGTACAACTTAAATGCTCCTTAAAATAATTTAACTTCCCCAAAATAACCTTCCTTCTAACTCTTTTTTATAAAAGCTATCATCAAATTTGTACTAAATTTTCATGAGTGTGAAAGCTATTTTAAATAATTTAACTCTTCCAACCTAACTTCCATTCTCAACACTTCGTTATAAAATTTTAACTTAAAACAGATAGGTAACACATGTACAGAATGCTATACGTACTAATTTGGAACTTTTTTAGAAAATATGACATACTAATTTTCCATATCCTATTTAATAGACTGTCAGCACCCGTGAGACAAGTTTGTCGGCCCTTGCCCGTGATTTTTTTGGAAAATCCCGCATTAACAGTTTTTCTCTTTTCCCACTGAGGTGACAGCTAGCCTCCTCTGACACCCGTCTAGGCCATCCACCGGCCCGCCTTACCCTGATTTGTTTATGACAAATGTTAATGTAAATTTACTTTGTAATTTTTGATCTAGTAGTCAAATATTTTTTTATGTGTAAAAACTCATGTATTTTAAATTTTATTTTTTTACTGAAAATGTGATCTAATTTTTCAGATGGGCAAGAAAATTTTGGAAAACCAAATTATTTAGTTTTCGTGGAAGTAAATAAATTTTAAGTTGTATGGATAAACTATTTAAAATATCTAATAAAAAAATATATATTTTTATTTTTATTTTTTTAATTTTTTTTTTTGAGTGAAAACAATTTAATTTAAATTAAAAATAATTAATTGTATTTTGAAAATTATAATGAAATGAAATGATATTTTAACGTCCAGGATACTTGAAATAGTATATGGGAGCATTAATCCATGTTTTTCATCTTTTGCAATTCACTCTTTTTCTTATTCAAATTGATGATGAACTTGCCCAACCTTCCAACAATCTTCTCGGTGAAAAGACAATGCCAAGAAACGGATGCTAACATATTCTCATAACTTTCTCTGATGTCTTTGAATGCATCACATTCCAGAATAAAATGTTTTTCCGATTTGACTGCCCCATACATGCAAAATGTACACACACATTCTTCCTAAGCTTCCTTAGGTCTTTTCCACCATCTTGTTGCTAGTTGGTCATAATTGAGCAATAAGAACCTTTGCCCTCCACAGAATGCTAGTCCCAATGACCTCTTTTTGTTGTAGATCACACGTAGGGTTGAATTTCTACCCAACTATTTTCCCCATACCCTTTTAAGAAACTTCTCCATAACAAAGTTCTTTAGCTCCTTGCTATTTGTGGGACATACATTGAAGTAAATATTCCATTTTTGCATCCATGTGTAGTTTTGTCTCATCCGTGTTTTCTTTCTTTCACTCATGCCTTCATTGAAGATAACATTAGGCCATTCTTTCTTTCACTCATGCCTTCATTGAAGATAACATTAGGCCATCTACCTACTCCCATTTGCTTAGTTCTTATTAGATATTGTATGAGCAATTGCTTCGATGGGAGTTGTTGTTGTTTCACTCAACATTATGTCATAAGGTACTGAAATTTTTATTTTGAACTTGCTCATGTTCAAGTGCTTTTGGATTTTCTCAATTTGTTTCCATTTTATTACGGGGGTTTTGCTATCCCACAATTCAACAATTCACACCCATATAGCATCACTGGACAAACTAGGAGACCAAAAAGCACTTTAATCGTTTTCTAATTTGTTTTAAAAAACATATAATGCTTTCCACCCTCCTAAAATTCTCTTCATTTGGCAGTCATCCCAATTAATTTTTTGTTGAAATCAATCCTAAGGTACTTGTAGTCATTTACTTCTTCTAGAATGTTGCCTTCAAAGAAGAACGTATGTTGGCTCTACTTCATTTTATTAGAGAAAATCATTATTTTGGTCTTGCTAGTATTGACTTGCATCCCCACTGCTCTACAAAATTGCTCAAGGGTAAATACGTGCATTTGTAATCCATGGGCCAATTTAGAAGTCAATACAAGATCATCAACATATAAAAGAAGCCTTATCACAAACTCCCCAAGCTAAACACCATCTCCAGCTTGCAAATTTCGCTACTCTTCGAGTTTATCAATATATAAACCAAAAAGAGTAGGGGATAAAGGGCAACCTTGCTTGACTCCAATGTCACTTCTAAATCTCTTTTATTTCTTTTAACAAGATCGGTTGCTGTTTTTATATTCCAAAAAAGAGAGGCCGTGGGAACACCATTACATCCAAAGAGTATGTGAGAAGGCTGCATAGGGTTGGGATGGCAAAAGCCAATCCTCCAGCAAGATTTTTTACACTATTACATGAAAAACATGAGAAACGGGAACATTTATATACTTTTACAAACTGTGCTAGTAACAAAATAAATTTACTTGGCATGGAAACTGAGAAGAGAAGAAGAAATAGAGGATAAAAAATGGTGATCTGGGATTAAGAACTATTGTCTTTTTGTCCACTGGAGCTGACAGGGATGCCCATCTTACTTGCTGAACTGTTGTTTGCTCCCACATTGGAGCTGGAGCTCTGTGCTACTTGTTTTTCTACCATGTAGCGAAGGATCTCCAATGATTCTTCAATATGACCACAACGATTGTTGGAAGATCGTAGCTGCTCCTCAAGGATATGCACCTTGTGAGTCAGAAACCCAAACTCAGATTGCTGCTTTGACTGAATAATCTTGTTTTGGGCTTTGGTCAATTTCATCTCCTCCTGCAAGTCTGCACAATGCAAACAGTTCTTGCTCTTCATGCTGCAACAGGGAGCGAGGGAAGGATTCTGCAAGTAGGAGAGAGGTTCTAGGAGAACAAAGGAGCCTCTATTGAGGGACCGGAGAGCTCGACAGACAAAAGCATAGAGAAGGGAGTTGTTGGAAAAATGAAGGAAGTAGAGGGGCTTTAAGAACAGGAAGGGAGCGAGCCCGAGGAGTGAGTGGGAAGGGTTTGGCAGGGAGGATTGGGAAGGATCTAGTAGGGGAGATCGGGAGGATCGAGTCACGAGAGAAATGGCAAGGAGGATAAGAATAGAGTCTTGTCCGCCGTAAATCGAGGAGGCACTAAGTGTTAGGACAAAAGGAATGCAAGAGGAATTCATGGAAGGGGGGAGTAGGTAGACTTGCCTTGGGCAGTGAGTTGACCAGGGGGGAGAGACAAGCCAAGTTGGCATAAGAGTCATCAATTTTATTATTGTGCCTTAAGATATGGTAAAAAGAAATATCTCCAATTTCCTGGTTTAAAATTCTGCAACGAGTGATTAATCGGCTAAGATCAATGTTGGGAGATAATGTTGGTTTCAACATCATCTGTATTATTATTGACGAGTCTCCAAAGACCATTGAATTCTTAAATTTAAACTCTTTGATTACTTGAAAGCATTGCAGTAAGGCATAGGCCTTCATCGTATTATTTGATGCTTTGCCTAGTCCCCATTGATAGGTGGCTATATTGATTCCCAACTCATCGAAAATTGCCCCTCCTACTCCTGCTGTTCCTGGGTTAGATTTTGAGGCGTCATAAAAAATAAGTTGGGTCTGCGTTTGCCATCAAGCCATTTTAGAAATTCCTATTCTTTTCGCCTTAGCTTCCATTGAGCATTGGTCGAGAGTTCCCTTGTGCTGGGTTTGTTGTGCCTTGAAGGGAGATCCAAGGCACTTTTGAAGATGATTCTTTCTTCTGCTTGAAGATCTTTGATAATAATATGACTATTTCCTTTAGCATAGATAGTCTCTACAGTTAAGGCCCAAGTTTTACTTAGGACTTTCTTTATGCAAGGAGCTTTTTCCTGAAAGATGACTCCATTTCTCATGAGACAAATGTTCCAAAGAAGGACAAATGGAAGTGTATCCCAATTTCTCTTTTGGGCACTTGATCCCTTTTTAGCACATGGGAAACTTTTTTTCCACTTGACAATTGTGGCATAGATGGAAGAGTTGCTTTCTATTTTGAAGTTTAGGGGATGAGGGAGGGAGCTCCAAGCTTGAGAGGAAAATGAACAATACACAAATAAATGTTGAATAGACTCTTTAGCATCGGAGCAGAGAGGACACCTAGATGCTCCCTGAATTCCTCTTTTTTTCAAATTGTCTGTTGTCAAGATCTTCCCTTTGAATATGGTCCAAATAAATATTTTGATCTTTGGTAGGATCTCAGATTTCCAGACATGCTTCCATAAGACCCATGAAGGAGAAGGGAGAAAGTCATCCAGTAGTGCATCATAACTTGCCTTGATGGTGTACACAGTTCCCAAAGGATCCCATTTGAAGTTGTCTTCTTCGTACCTTAAGGTGGGAGTTGCTCCATGTAGCAATTCTTTCATTTTGACTTGAGCATCGAGAAGATGTGTAGGGGTATTGGGAAAATTCCATCCCATCCATCGCCCGTTGCTGCTATTCCAACTAGAGATTTGATTTAATGTGTATATTCCTTGATCCTTGTGATACTACTACAAGGCGAGGAGACTGTGATCAACAGAGAGAGCCTTTTTCCCCATAATCTTGTCATGCCAAATGTTAATGCTACTACCTCCATGAGGCACTTCGGATATGTTGTCTTGAAGAAATGGAATGGCCTTTTTGCAAAGTTGTCATATGTGCGAACATGGTATGTTGGGGGTGTCATGATCCAATAGATGTTGTATAACTATGTTCAAATATATTTTTTCTAGAACTAGCTTCCACCAAGATTGCAGACCGGAAATCAAACACCAAACAATCTTTCTGCCGAAGGCAACATTTAGCAGCTTGGGTATGTGGATAGCAAGTCCACCACTTTCATATTTGGTGGTAACTTGCCTCCATTTGACGAGACTGAACTTCTTCTTATCTGACTTCCCTCCTTGCCATAGAAATTATCTTAGAATCTTTTCTAATTTGTTGTGGATGCTGATGGAGGCCTATATCAAGGAGAAATTATAGAGGGGGAGATCAGATAAAACTGCCTTTAATAGTATGACCCTTCCAGCCAGGTTTAGCCAAGTTGTTCCCCATTGTTGTATCTTTTTCTTCATTTTATCAATTATGTTATTCCAGACCTCTATCTTAAGGGGCCCAATGCCAACCGACATCCCTAAGTAATTGAAGTGGCTCCAATTGAGCTTATAGGAGACTCCAAAGATTTACGCTATATTGTGTATTGTGCTTGCTATCACATTCCATCCATATATGCAGCTTTTTAGATGGTTAATCTGCCCACTAGAGTATTGCATGAATTTCTTAAGGAGATTTTTGAATCTTCTTGCTATTATGATGGAGGCTCCTCCCATTAACAAGGTATCGTCAGCGAACTGTGAATGATTTATGTTTTTGACCCCATCACCGAACTTGATACCAGTTATCAATCCCATTCTGCTATTATGATCTAGAGCTCTGCTGAAAGATTCTGCCATGAGGATAAAGAGAAAGGGTGATAAGGTGCAGCCTTGTCTTAGGCCTCTGGTGAATTGAAAAAAAGCAGAGGGCCTGCCATTGATTAAAGGAGAGATCCAAGGTTTGGAGATGCAATTTTGGATGAGTAAAATGAAGTCTTCACTGAATCCCATTTTTCTTAAGACAACGAACAAGAAGGAATGCTTTACTATGTCAAAGGCATTTGCTAGATCAAGATTTAAGGCAAAACCTTTCTCACCCATACTAACACTAGAGTGAATGGCTTCTTGTACTAGAAGAATAGATTGTGTTATCTGCTGATTTGCTAGGAAACCCCCTTGATTTTCTGATATGAGGGAGGGAAGATATGCTTTGATGCGAGAAGCAAGGGTTTTCGAAATAATTTTATATGAAGAATTGCACAAAGAGATAGGCCTAAATCTAGAAAAGGATAGGGGTCGGGTCTCTTTGGGGAGAAGGGCTAGGAAGGTTGAGTTTGTGCAACCTCCTATCTTCTTTTTACGATGCACCCAATCTATCATCTTCATTAGATCTTAACAAATGACCTCCCAGGATATCCGATAGAAACTGATGGAGAAGCCATCTGGACTGGGAGCCTTGTCTGGATGAGTTCTTCCTCCTCAATGTCTTTGATTATATGAAAATTTGTTTCCTCTGTTGTCATTTTTGGAGTGTGTACAAGCAGATTATCATAATCTTCCTCCTTAGTGTTCTCCGATAAGAGATTTTTGAAATTATATTGCACAACATCTTTCATCTCTGCTTGGTCTTTGTGCATGATCCCTGCTTCATCTTGAATTGAAATGATGGCGTTCTTAAACGTTCTCACTGTTGCCTGTTTATGAAAATAGGAGGTGTTTTTGTTCCCTACCTCTAACCACAGATTTCTGGATTTTATCCACCATTTCTCTTCCTCCTTTCTATTATTATTGTAATTCTCCCTATAGATCTCTTTTTCCTTGTCATGCTTTTCCCTGTCCATTCCATGCTCTTCTATCTCCTTTTAGATCTCGTCTAGTTCTCTTTTTAGTTCTTATTTGTTGTGCTTTGGCTCCTTATATGAGTTTTTGACCCATATCTTGAGTGCATTACGCACATTTTTGAGTTTTGTTTCCCAAATGTGCATTGGTGAGCCTTCTACATGCTGGTGCTAGGTGTGTTCCACAATGTTCCTTGTTTCTAAAGAATTGATCCAAAGTGTTTTGAATCGAAAGGGGAGAGGTCCCAGATTTGGATGTGAACCGAGATCTAGTGTCATAGGTTGGTGATCAGAAGTAATACAATCTAATATGGTGGAGGTGGCTATAGAGTGAAGGGATATTAATGGGACAGCCACAATGAAGTGGTCCAGTCTCTCCATTATGTTCCCTGGTCCAAGTATTTTGTTGCTCCAAGTAAAACAATGATTCTTTGGCACAATATACACTAGATCGTGCTCAACCATAATATTTTCCAGTGTTTCTCGTGATGGATCAGTTGTAAAATTGCCTCCCTGTTTTTCTTTGGCATGAAGGATCAGATTTGAGATCACCTCCAATGATGTAGTTCAAATTTTCTTCTTTTTTCCATATCCTCCTGAAGAGTGCTCCAACACACTTCTTTGTCCCTGTAGTGATTTGGCCCATATATGTTGTAGATGATTATTTCTATTCCCTCTCTTACACTCTGCATTTTGAGATTCATCCAATATTGTGTTTTGTGGGCAGCAAGAAGTCTCCATAATATTTGATTCCACATTGTTGCCATACCAACCGAGGCTCCCCAGGAATGTACACTTACACCTTGATAATTTCTGATTTTGGTGATGATGTTATTCATGTCTGTTCCTCCTAATTTTTTTTCTTGAAGAAGTATGATTTCAGGTTGCTCTTGTTTAATGATGTCTTTTAGGGAATTGATTTTTAGGGGTTGCCCATGTCCCCTACAATTCCATGTGAGAGCTTTCATCATGGAGGGAACGTAGGTGTAGTCCCTATCTTGGTCCCTGTTGCTTGTTGTCCTTTTTCTTTGTTAGAGTGCCCTCCAATGAAAAATTCTATTGGATGTTGTGTCTCCATGGAAATGTCCTTCTGTGCTACTTCATCCCTATGATGTTTGGTGGTTTTTCTGCCAGGTCCAAGTTTAACAGCATTTCTAGTGATTATTCTTGTTGGTGTTGATTCTAGACCAAGAGTGGAGGGAGAAGGTTATGAGAAAGGCTCAAAGGAAAGAAGAGAGAAGTTCGGGGGAAGATCCTCTTCAATTGAAGCAAGAGCATTAAAAGGGTTGGAGGAAAGGGGAGAGGAAGCTATGGGGGCTGGTTGGGTTAGAATGGGCTCAAATGAGGAAGGAAGGTTAGGGCCAGCGGAAAGGGGGAGCGTGGGAGAAGTTTAATGGATTGATTAAGGTTGTTTCTTTCTTTTTGACAGGTTCCCATTGGGATCCAAGCCCATTGTCTTTAGTTTCAATTGATTTCCGGCATCTATTAGCAAAATGACCATATTCATGACATACCTTGCATTTGAAGGGCAGTTGTTCGTAATACAACTGTTGTATGTGCATCCAGTTTTCCACCTTTAGATTGATTGCCTCAGGGAGTCCTTTCCCTAGAACTACTTTGACACAGTTTCTGGCACAGGTTTGCATGTTGTTCTTTGACTCGCTTCTGTCTATAAAATTTCCCACAACATTTCCTATGGCTTTGACAAATTCATCCCCCTAGCAGTGTAGTAGATGAGGCATTCAAACCCAGATAGGGATAGCATTTGCAATGTCGAGTTCTGGGTCAAAATCTGGAGCCCATTTATTGAGATACAACCCTCTGGTGTCCATGAAATAAGGCCCATTTCTGAATATTGGTCTTTGTCTTCCTTTGTCTCAAAATAGAAGGTGAAGTATCCCCTTCCACAGAATTTGATAGAGACCTTTCCTGTTATTTTATCCATCTAGTTTCTTTCTACCCATTTCTGAACTGTCTTTGGGGACGGCCAGAGTCTTGTGAATTGCCGGATTAATCCTTTTTCTACCAGAGATAAGGCAACCCTTCTCAGAATATTTAGAGGGAGGAAAACTTCTTGCAATCCTTCAAGTTTCTTGACAAATTTCGAAATTGAGGGTCTTGGCTTGGATAAAAATAAAAATGACCCATTATATTGACACACCATATTGAGAACTCATGGTATTCATGTGGAATATAGTCTATTTAAAGGGGAAATTTAAACCAACCTAGATCCATTTTAATTCTGGATCTACCAAGGGCCTAGACGGATCATATATGTTGAGATGCAAACATCTTTTAGAGTAAAAAGAGATTTGATCCCTTTGGACACTTGATAGATCCAAAGTTAAGATGGATCTAGGCTGGTTTTATATATTTATGTAGCTTTTTTTTTAAACCTTTGGAGGAAAATCATCCAAAAATAAAATCCTTGAAAATATAACTTATACTAGGGTAAATAACATATTTATCATTAGTGACTTCCCTTCTTTGCATAAAAAATAGACATGAATAAGATGTAAATAAATATACTTCCCAATAGCTACTTCTGATCATTATTTATGTTTTCCTCAACACTTATGCATGAGTAAAAATGTCAATGTGTAGACTTATTAGTGGTTACCACCCACCAAAATTTATGCAAGTCCTTGTGTCGAAGTAAACAATTAATTTATCCACTTTACATCTCAGTTTATTAGTTCCTCTTTGATTTGCCTATTAACCACTATTATTTTAGCATTGACCAATATAAATTATAATTTTTTATACAAATTTTCCATGATATAGTTTTTAACTTGAGTGATAAATATTAAAATGCCTTACAACATTTATTTTAAAAATGTGTTGTATATTATAAATTCAAAACTTCAATATAAATAACTTTAACATAATTAATCCAAAAATTATTAATGCAAATCTATCCATCTTCAATATTAAATTATAATAACAATTTTACAAATTTACTAAAAATATTATTTATAAATGTAAACCAACATTTTAAAATATTGATTTTATATATATATATATATATATATATATATATATATATATATATATATATATTATATAATATTTTTGAGATTAATTTAAAATAAAATAATAATAGATATTTTTAAAATGATATAAAGTTTTTTATAAAAATTAAAAAATAAGGCGTAGTCTAACTTATAAATGAAATGATTTTTTCACTTACATTTCTTCTCGTTAATTTTAATCAAAATCTAATAAAGATTTTTAAAAACTTGAATTCAAATTGTTTAATTGCCAAATTTAAATGTCTCACGATTTTCGAGATGCTAAATAAATTTATGTATCAAAAATACATTTTAAACAACAAAAAATCATATTTTTTCTTAAAATTATTTTATGAAATTACTATAAAATAAATTATTTCATTTATAAATTAAACTATGCTAAAACTAAATATTAATAATATAAACTAATCTTAAACCTTGACAGTCATCCTTACCAACCCAAAGTGATAGTTGTGATGAGCACGAGTAAAGAAATGGGTCCAACGAACGAAAAAAACTATCAATCAAATCGAATTATCAACATCTAACTTTATATTTTAAAATATCAACGGTGTTTCTGACCACAAAGGGGAGGAATAATGGGAAGATCATTCCATTGGAAATGGACACTTATCTTCCACATAAACGTTCCTCTCCCACATAAACATTCCTTAGAAGAGATATTTTTTTTTCAACATTAAGAAATTTTTTTGATAATTTTTTGAAAACAAAATATGAAATAAATTAATACAATTATGTGGAAATATAATTGTTTATTAATTATTTTAACAATATTATTCTTGGTATATAAAGATTGAATTTTTGGTTTTTGGTTTATAAATAATTTTTTTTAAATAATTTTGGATTAAAATTGACTAGTATTTACATGAACCATGCAACTATAATTTTCATACATTTTGTCAATAAAATTAAATGATAATTCCATTAAATACAATTTACATTTTAAAGAGATATTAGTTGTATCAATAATAATTCAAATCATGTGTTTATCTCTATAAAGGAGAACAATTATGTGGAAAATGGTATTTGAGTTTAAGGTGAGATCACTTTCCCAACATCATAAACAAGTCATTTCTTTATATGAAAACTTTACCATGCATTTTATAGGCATGCCATTTCTTTTTTATGTTAGCTCATGCCCTTATAATTGATCAAAAATATGGCTTATAAAGGTGAGTAGAAGTGTCATTGATATAGAAACCATTGAGAAGTCTATGGTCAACAAAAGTTTCATTATCAAAATAACCATAAATAAGATAATTATAAAGTGTGATTGATAAACAATTTGTTGACAAAGAAGTGTATTGACCAGAGATGATCATAAAAGAGATATTGCACTAAGAATGCCCTTATCCACAATGAAAATTGTCAATAATAACTAAAAGGTTCAACAATACATAACAAGTTCACCCACAATAAACAACATAGTTCTTAACAAACAAGCATAGGTTAGAAAATTTTCAAAACATATATGTTAATGAGCTTATTGAAATTACCCCTATTTTATAATTTTCCATGTCATTCTCCTATTTCTCTAACCTCTAGTAAACCAATTTTAATTATTTATAGTACATTACATAAATTTTACAATTTTATCTTAAAATTTTGCATCAACCGTTAAAACTTTGCTTTTCTATATAATTTGAAAGTCTACTTCTCCACTTTCTTTTACCACTCTACCAAAATCTATATTTAGAAGATTAAATACCCTCATGTTTTATGTTATGTCCTATTTACCATATCTCTAGAGTAATTTGCTTGAGAAAACAAGGTCATAGACAAGAAACCATCGACCATTACATTGTTGATGTAATTAGAATTGGAAAACAAATATTGAACTTGGGTTTCTCGATGTTCATGAAGATGTCATTGACAAAACATTAGTGAAGTATGAATGATAAACAACATGTCGTCAACAAAATCCCACTCGGAAATCCTAATCATACACAAATAAATTCTTAGTAATAAATCCTTCATATTCCTATATCCATTCAAATATTTCAATAACTATAAATGTATTCTAGATAAAAATAATGTTTCCCTACCAAATTTTACTAATAATTAAATTGAAATAATTAAATTAAAAATTTTAATCTAATAATACAATTAAAACAATTAAATTAAAATTTTTATTCTAACTAATAAATAACTAAATACTTTAACACAAATCCATATAACTAACCAATATTCTAAATAACTTAAAAAAATAACAATAACCTCTCTCATGCATATCACCAGCCACTTGATAATAGGCTTACTTTCATATATATTATATATATAATCAATTTTCTCAACGCACTAAAATTTTCAACCCCATTAAATCACACAAGAATCTTAATAACATTAATAAAGTTTCCACTTACATAATTCATTTTTTATATATCATATGCCAAGAGGTATACACATTTTCAATGGAATGATGAGACCCATTGTCCTCCACTTTTTGGACAGGGAGTTACATGGAAGCCTAAAGGTCTAGGCTTAAATGTCAGCAATCTAATATAATTTGATTCTCATATAAAACAATCATGGGATACTAGCATTCAGCATTGGAAAGGTTTACATAGGTTTGTCAACATAGGAAAATGATGGGCTATTAGCATTCAGCATTTAGTCACCTATCTGGAAAAATTGTACTATGAAAGTGTCCCAGAAAAAAATATTCATGTTTTGCTATATAAGGCTAGAAATTTTAAAAGATATAAAATTGGGCTTTTTTTTGGACTTAAGTCACATTGATAAGAATTGATAATAACAAAAATATTAACTATATTCTACTATAAAAGTGTTCCAGGAAAAAATATTCTATAGATAATGTTTGCTATATAAAGCTAGAAATTTTAAAAGATATAAAATTAGTTTTTTTTTTTACTTAAGTCACATTGATAAGAATTGATAATAACAAAAATATTAACTATATTCTACTATAAAAGTGTTCCAGGAACAAATATTCTATAGATCATGTTTTCCTATATAAAGCTAGAAATTTTAAAAGATATAAAATTGGGCCTTTTTTTGGACTTAAGTCACATTGATAAGAATTGATAATAACAAAAATATTAACTATATTTTTTTTCTTCTGTCTTTTTACTTTTGAGTGGTCAACTTTCATTTATATGGAAAAATTTATTATAAAAGTGTTCCAGAAAAAATATTCTATAGATCATATTTTGTTATATAAAGCTAAAAATTTTAAAAGATTTAAAAATTTATCTTTTGTTTTTGGACTTAAGTCACATTAATAAAGATTGATAATGACAAAAATACTAACTACATTTCTTTTTTTCTTCTTTCCTTTTTACTTTTAAGTTGTTCATTTTCTTTGTTATTATTGATAAATAATGGTCATGAATAATTTGTACAGTTTTAATGCTTTATGATTATAGAAAATCATAATAAAATAAAAAACAGTTTTAATGCTTTATGATTATAGAAAATCATAATAAAATAAAATAATATATTTTTATTAATGATGAGCTTGGAGTAGTTTGAAATGAGCTTTAATGTATTTTGATTAGAGAAAGTTTCATTTAGATTAAGTTATATATTTAATGGATTAAGTTATATATTTCTTATTAATGATAAGTCTTGAAATATTTGCAATAGTTACTTAATTCATTTTGATTATAAAAAATCTCATTTACACTGAGTATATATTTCTTATTCATGAATGACTTTGAATTTTTTTTAACGAGTTTTTTTATCAATGTAACTTCCTCCGCATTGTCCAAAATAGTACTTTAGTCACCCACTTTACCACGTGTATGGTGTCATTGTATATGTGTCATGGGTCTGTCTCAAGCAAGTCATAACTAATGTGGTGATAGGTTGTTTTTTTTTTTCAATTATTATTTTCATTTATCATTGGAAACTCATTACAAAACATTAGCAAAGTTCTAATTCCCAATCAACCTTGACCTAAACCTACTAAGTTATCAATTTAAGAGGCAAGAGGGCAACCTCCTCAATGATGGTCATTAGAGATAAAAACAAGGCCCATGAGAGTTAAATTATAAAAATTGGTTGATTTGGTTATATGATAAACCATTGTTGCCACGTAGTCCCATTGCAGTATATAGAACTATGTTTAAAGTCAGGAATATTAAACACTTGAATAAACTATAATGTTAAACAATATTAAATTATAGATTTAAATGTTTTCACAATATAATACCCCAAAGGGAAAAAGAGTACATGGAGTAGATATAACTATTTTATAACTATTTTTTGGTGGAAAGTTACCCCTTGCTTCATAGAAAGGAAATCCGGAATATGCAAGTGTGAAGTTACATGTTATTAATTTGATTTCATTGCCACAATAATAATACCAATCAAGAAAATAATAAAAGCATATTTGACACCAAATTCTTCCCCATGGTCATGATAACTATTTTTTTTTTAAGGTGAGGTAGTAATAATAAGTTAAGTGCGAAAGGATTTATAATATATTTAAATATATTATTTATTTATTTTAAGTGAAGTTTAGGTTAAGTGGGTATATATTAGATAAAAGAATGATTTATTTACAATAAGATGTATTGTCAAGATTGTGTGAAACATAATCGAGTTTGTATGTCTTTTAGAATAGTTTAATAGAAGAAAAGAAGATTACATAGATATATCTTGGTATCCATACTGAATGACTAGAAGATTATGAGATAGTCTTGGAGGAAAAAAAAAACTAACTGTAGAAATCTTAGAGTGTCATCTAAAAAACAAAAGTATAACTTCCAAGCCCAAGAAAGGTAACCTGGGGTGTTCAAATGGTCTCATAGATGAGAAGTATTTGGTGGGAAAAAAATACTAGTAGATAGCCACCAACAACTATTAAGTACATCATAAGTATAATATGAAAAAAGACATAGAAACATAATGGACATGTTAGTCCAAGATGATGACTGGAGAAAGTGGAGGAGAGTGTGCTTTTGAAGTGTTTAGAGTTGGAACATTGTTTAAAGGAGGAGCATTGATGACTATGTTGTTCTCCTGAAGCTCATTTGATTCTTTCCCTGAGTCAGAAACCAAAATTTTTTCCACACTATTTAATCTAACCAATGACCACTATATCATCAAGGTTGTATCTGATGTCCCTCATAATTCTCTTGATATCTTCTTTTCCAGCAAAAAATCTTGTAATTGTCAACTTGTTTGTCCCGAATAACCACATTGAGCAAAGTTTCCATGTGATGGTGAGTAGTGATGGAGTGGAGAAAATGAAATCTTCTTTTCCTGACCTTTCCAGGATCAAGAACCCATTTCAAAGAGCTATTGCAAATTTCAGAATCAGAGTGATATATTCGGTCCCCGAACTCCCTTACTTCCAACTGCAAGATCTCTTTATGAACTTCCATAGGAGTTGATTAAAAAAATGTGGCTACTGATTCCCAGCCAAATAGCTGACAGTGCCTCGAGGAGGTGCTACCTGAAGCGCCACCTTGATGACAAGGAAGCCTTTGTCATGAAGCCATCTCTACTGAGAACCTGCCAAAAAAGCATAATACCAAGACTCAAAGCAAGTTGGTAGAGGACCCATCTACAAGCCTTACTAGTAAGAAACAACCTACAAAAGAAGTGCAACTTAAAGAGATTTTGAAAAATGACCCCCGTAGAAAATACCACTATAAAGAAAAAGCCCCCAATTGTTTGAGAACTGACAAGAGACAACTTTTCAAAGGAAGAACTGCCTTCTCGTTGGTAGACTAGTCGAAGGAGGGTGAGTTGCTTCCAGTCAAATAATATCAACTAAGTTCGAAATGACAAACACACACAACCGAATATGCCCATTGATTCCTAGGGAACAAGGTAATCATAACTAAACGAGGTGTTAGTGCTTGGATAAAATATAGGGTGAGAGAGGGAAACATGCCTTCAAACCATACCCCACTAACCAATACTGGAAAATTAAAAGAAATTCTCATCATGTCAGAATTCTAGGAGTTCATTGAAGGAAGAAATGCAACTAGTTCGAAATAGGGCCTTGACCTAGAACTATGTAGAAATAGTACAAAAAACATGGACACCAAAGATGAAACAAATTGTGAAAATAATGTAGACTCCCAAAGTACACAATCAAGGGAATTAGGATTACCCAAGTATGCAAGACAAAAGAATTATGAACTAAAGAGTGAGGTTGACAAAAGGGTTCAAAGACACAACTTATCCAACTGGTTTTCCATTTCAATCTTTTGAAGATGAAACCACAACCATGTGCCTACCCTCTGCGACATAACAACATCAAAGCCATAATACCCAATTTTTCAGCACCTTAGGTTAGTGAAAAGATGTTATAAATAGCGGACTATGTAAGTTCACAAGAAACATAATTAAAACATGAATCTTTCATTATCTTTAGTCGTAGCAAGGTGTAACACATACTCCACATTTTTACCATCCCAAAAAAATGACTCGGAATGAGGTCATAAATGAACATTCATTGTCCAAATAAGTTGATCACTGATAATGAAGTAGCCTTTAAATCTAAAAGAATGATCAAATTTTGTAATCAATATCAAATCACTTTGGGGCGCTCAACTGCCTATTACCCACAAGGCAATGGATTGGCGAAATCCTCAAATAAATCTTTGGTCAATATTATCAAAAAGATGCTGGAAACGAATAAGAAAAGTTGGCACAAAAAGCTTGTTAATGCACCTTGGGAAGACAAAGTAAGTCAAAAGAAATCTATAGGCATGTCTCCTTTCGAGCTTGTGTATGGTGTGGACATAGTCTTCCTGACCTCTCTTGCAATCCCGGTGGTTAAACTCCTACAAGAAGCAGGCAGTGAAGATGATCATTTGCAGTGGAGGATCAATCAAATGATTCATTTGCAACAAACTAGGGAGGAGGTTTTTCAGAACACTTTCAAGCTGTAAGAGAGAATTAAGAAGATATATGATCGAAAGGCAAAGGCGAACAAGTTTCAAATAGAAGAGATAGTGCTGAAATGAGACGTGAGAAACGAAGATAAAGGTAAGCATGACAAGTTTGAGAATCTTTGGAAAGGACCTTTCAGGATTGCTGCATATCGGGTCCAAAATGCTTTGCTTTTGAAAGAAATGAATGGAGAAGACTATCCAGGTGGGTCGGTCAATGGTCGGCTGCTCAAACGGTACTATTTTTGAAGTGTTTTCTATTGTCATATGTATCACTGTACATACCGATTTGTTTAAATTTCACTGCAAGTGTGTACTGTATCATTCTTTTAGTTTGGGGCCCGAGGTGAAGGCTATAAAACTGAGGTTTGATTTCAGTTTGGTTTGGTTTGTTTGGGTCAGGTCTTTTAGTCGATTTCAGTCTTCAAATTGAGTCAGTTTTGAGTCAGATTTCAATCCTAAATTTGAGTCAAGAGTTTGGTTTCGATTTGTCGAAGTTATTGACTCCATAGCCCAATGGACAAAGGCACTGCTTTCTTTCCCAAAGATTTGTAGTTCTTGCTGCCTCCAAGGAGCTACAATCCCCATTGGAGCCAATGTTAGTGTCAATATCTTCATCCCTCTGTTAGTGATCAAATTCTCTTGTTGCATTGCATATTAGGTGTCTCACTCAGTCAGCTGCATTCCATTAGGATCATGGATCATCTGATGGTAGTGGCTTGTTGTACATTTTCCCTCATGTCCTTTACCTACTGGCCCATTTCCATTCATCAAGATCATCTGTAATCATTCTTCGTCTTTAAATCTGCAAGAGTCATTTTTAGAGTTTCAGCCTCATTAGGTCTAGGGTTTCGTCAAAAAGTTTTCAAAATGTTCAATAACGATTATCAGGCGCATGAGGAGATTGAATAAAGTTCCAGTACCAATAAATTCCATAATCACATGCTCAGAGACTGATTTTTCCTCAAAACCCTGTTTTGAGGAAAAACATAGTATTCTATGTTTTCATGTATAAATTTGATGTAATTTCACTTTTTCATATGTAACAACTTTAGTGGCAACCCTGGTCACCTTGCCAAGCTTTAGCATCTCCATCACCTGCAAGGCAAACAAAAATTCAAAACATTCAGTTCATCAAAGGCAAAAATAAAGAAAAATTGCCTAAGAACAAAGTTCGAAAAGAAAATGTCAAATGTAAACATTACAAAAGTGGGTTTTATGAGTGAAAAATTAAAATCTTTTGTATTTCCATTTCTTGTGTTTAAAGAACTCATTTGCATCCAAAAGAGAAACAGGAACTTAGAGCAAGGTCGTGGAAGGAAAATCACAGTGAACAGTTCAAGTTTCAGGGGCGTAGCGCATTGGGTCGTAGGCGCGGTGCATAGAGCTGGCACGACACATTGGGCCACCCTTCACAGTGCAAAAAATACACTGGTGCGGCACATAGAGCAGGCACGACGTGTTGGGTTTGTGGTGCGGCGCATAGAGTTGCAAGCCTAATTTCACCCACAAAATTCGTCCTATTGCTAAATTTGCTCGATTGCCACCTGTCCAAGTAAGTTAAACATCCTTCCAATGCCAATGAATGTGTGTCTTTAGATGTTTATGGTGATTTAGTGAGAAAATTTTCAAACCCTACCTCCTTGCAATTTTTGCTCAAAATACAACTGCTTAGGGTTTGCAGTTTGTGTTTTTGCTGCCAAATCCACTCCATCACTCCCTCTCCCTTTGATTCCCTGATTTATTGTCCAGTTTCATCAACTCATTTCCTAATCCCCATATCCCTAAGTTCCCTAACGCCCTATCCCTAATTATCACTATCCCAAACCCTAGCTACAAATTCCTAAACCCTAATTTCTATCCCAAAGTCTAATTACTGCCCCTAAAACCCTTCTATTCCCCAAAATCTAGTCAGCAACATTTCCAAAACCCCTCTTACCCTGTCCCTTCACATTCCCTCATACATTTTTATAAATTTGGCAGGAAAATTTAAGACACCTTAAATCTCTCCATACTCATCTAAGAGAAACTAAAACATTTGGCAAACATGGAAACTGATCCTTCCTATGACTGAGATGAGGAGACACACAGTGACTATCCTGGAGAAATGCATGCACCAAGGGGACCTCATAAGGGTAAGCATATACGAGAGGAGCCTACTTCAACTGCCGAGTTGCAGGCCTGCCCTCTTGCTGTCACATGCTTTCAACACCAATCCTATTATCAGTTCTGTGAGATGGTAGAGAGAGTCCAGTACCATCATGAGTTGGGCAGGTTATTTGTGCTCCATCTACATAATGGCCAAGTCACTCTAGCAGGTGTGACATTCACCTTGACACCGAAGTCTATCTCTCTAGCAACTGGCATTCCAAATGTCGGTGAGCAGTGGAATAAAAGGCAACAAATTGACAGAGAACATTATGAGCCTTACATCAAGGCTGGTTATCAGAGACATCTCAGCAGAGTTTTTCCCTTTCGGTACCTGAAAGACTCATATGCTCCCTTGATGAAACTCATAATTAAGTATTTCAGCTGTGAGGGCCAGTTTTCTCGCCTGTATGCCTATCATATCAGATTGTTGATGCACTTTACTCGGGTGAGAATGATGAATCTCCCCTACTTCATTTGCCGGAACATTGAGAATATGACCACCCTAGTGCACAGGAAGACTCCTCAGCAGCAGTATAACAACATATACCATTTTGCACTAATCAAAATTGTGGTCATGCATCAGCTTGGTTTGTAGAACATCTCATGGGATGATTTCATTTCACATGAGGTCTTCACAGGTCCTCAAGTACCTCTAGTAGCTTTTCATGAGACAGGTGGACCTTCACATCAACAGGAGAGTCATGAGACATAGACCGCTAGTGTGCCAGTGTTTGTCACCTATCAAAAGGGCACAAGAAGGTTGTTTGCAGCAGCAAAGCGAGTATTATCTCCACCCGAGGTGGAAGGGGTCTTGCTTCCTCCATCAGCAGAGCAGGTTTAGGACAAGGGCAAGCGGGCATTACATGATGAGGGGCCTTCATGAGAGCAGGAGATAGATTTCATTCTCATTCAAGATGATGACACTGATTTGGGCCCACAAAGCTCAAAGCTCAAGGAGATCATTCAGGAGAAATAGGCAGACATTAATGATTTGTCCCTCAACCTAAAGAGAGCTAAGTGGATAATCAAATACCTGGAACAAAGAAACAAGCAGCTAGAGGATCAAAAAACCATTATGGAGCTGCAAAACATACGAGAAAATCGGTAAGCTGCCAAAAGGAGGAAACTAAAGCTCACCCCACTTGAACAAGAAATTAATGCTGATCGTGAGTCTTGGCTTGAACAAACAAATATCCACTTAGAAAGGTTGCTAGAGAAGGCCAATAGGGAGAAAACCATGTCGAGGCACATGGGCTACCATTACTTGGCGAGAAACAAAAGTTGCAAGGCAAGAATCAAGAATTTGAAAGCCAAGTTGAAAAAGGCATCGAGGAAGCAAAAATAGCAAGATAGACTTCAGATCTTGGCTGAGACTTCCTTGGCCCAACATAGCACTTAATTGAGAACACTCAGCCCAAATTTCAAAAAATTTGGGACACATTTTGCAATTTTGGAATTTTTGGGCCAAAAAACAGGTTTTTCTGCCCAATGCGTCGCACCACCTAGCGTTCGCTTTTGATGGGCATCTCCTTTTGATGAAAACTCAACATTTTTGGATTTTTCATGAAAAGATATGCATGCTCACAAATGTCCAAGAAATTTTGACAGGTATTGAGCCCCCAAAAAGGTCAAAAACACCCCAAAAATGACCTCTTTGCCCCTTTTTGGACACACAAGAAGCAGTGTTGGGAGAACTTAGTTTTGGAGGGGCAAATGGAGGCCAAATTCAAAAATTCTACTTTTTCTAGAAATTAGACAGGCATGCTTTTCCAACAAGCACACTTGGGGAAAATTTGGACATCGGGAAAGCCTCCAAAAGCAACTGCAAACAGGTACTACGCATAGGGAAATCAGCACGGCGCATTGGGGAAATTTTGCTCAGTTTGACCAAAAATACTCTGTTTTTCGCCTAGTTTCTTGACAGTTTGACTTTTCTCCTTATAAATGTCAAACTTATGATGTAATTTAATGTAATTTGATGGATATTGATGTAATTATGCTAAATTTTCACTCATAGAGGTAGATTCATCTATGAAAATGTAGTTTGCAACTGAATGAATCAGTTCCCTAGTTTTTAGAGGCAAGTTGTTCCACTGCCTACTTTTTAGTTCTCAGTTTAGAATTTGTTGGAACAACTCCTAAACTTATGAGCTTGACCCCTAGAGGCTAGGATGAGTTGTTGTTTGCCTATATCTTGTGATTTTTCAGTCATTAGCAAAGGTTGGACTTTGAGAAAGCTTGGAACTTCATTGTATACACATTTTAGCAGTTTTGGCTCAGGAATAGACCAGGGTTTGAAGCACTTTATGGGATTCATGTGGCATCTTTCTTGGTATTGTGTTTCCATCTATAATTGTAAGTTTACATGTGTTTTATGTATGCCATTATCTCTCTTGCTTCATCTTAACTAAAACAAACAAGGATAAAGGTAGAATCCATTGAAATTGCAGTGCTCTACTTAGGGTGTGTTTAGTTATTTATGCTTTTAGTTGTTTGAAGAGGATCCCTGAGGTTTTCTTGCCCTCTTCAACTACTCACCTATCTAAAAGCTCTCCATTTCATTCAATTTGAATTATCAAATCATTTTTCTACCTTTCCCCATAGAGATCTCTGCATAACTGAGCCTCATTCCCTAGACCCAAAATCTGCCTTTCCGTTTGAGCCAACAAAACATCATCAAATTTAATCAAACTCTTTTGCACACATACCTAGCCTAAGATCAGTACTCACATCAGTCATCTCAAGCCTCATTGATCATCTTTGCTGACATTGACAAGGAGAGAACCCTCTCCCGACCTGGTAGGGCTAGCTACCAGGTTAAGCGTGGTTTGATGTTATCCTGGATCCTACCTTTCTCAGCCTGAGGTAGATTTAGGCACTAACAGTTTGTTAGATGTATTGTATACTTCTATTATTTCTCTAACCCCAATGTCAAAACCCTAGTGTATGAACCCAAAACTAGAGGTTCAGATGGTGGAACTTGCAACATCAAGACCTAGAGTTATAGTGGTGGAAGATCCAAAGCATTTTTCATGGATTCATGGAAGATCCAAAGTTTGACAGATGCCCTTTTTCATCAATTATCCCCCAGCTTCCTTTTTCTGATAGTCATCAAGAGATTCCAGTGTAATCTAACAACATCTTGATCTCCATCATATTCAAATTCTAGTACTTAACCATTTTTATCAATATTTCTCGTCAATTAACACAATTCAAATGTATCTGAAAGATCAAAATCCTTTACTTTCCTTTTTTCTAATAGTCACCGAGAGCTTTCTATGATGAATGACATAAATTAGATGTTTGTAAGATCTGAATTGTGGTAGTTTTTCCTTTTTTGTTAGTATCTTACGTCAATTGATAGAATCCAGATAAGGAAGTGTAGAAATCCAAATTTTTTGTAAAATGCACCTTTATAAAAAGTCAGATCGAAATGCCAATAGGGTAGATAATGTGGCTCGTGACATGGTTGTCGATGTGTCAATGGTGATGTGGCACAAATGATGTGGATCTGACATGGAGGATTATGTGTTCTAACACCAAGGATATGTTGGGGGTGTTGTGGAGCTGATAGGCAAGATGACATGGTGATGATGATGCAGAGTCCATGGTCCAAAAATATAGTTTTATAAAAAGAGGCTTTTATGAAAAACCCAAATCTAGATGTGATCGGTTAGTTGATGTGCTTGTCGTGCAAAGTTGGCACAATGCAATGGTGATACATGGGCATATCATTGTCATGTGCTAACGACATGTCAAGATGACATGTAAAAAGATGGAGTGACACATAGGAATGATCACCACATGTTAGTTACATAAATGCTTACATGACATGAAGTCAAAAAACTTTTGAGGGAAACATTGAATTTGTGCTCAAAGCTCGGAATGAAGAAAATTTATATTGTTGGAACTATCTCAATGAGTAGAAGAGGATGATGGCCTCAGAAATAAGATGGGAAATGGTGCAAGGAAAAAATAAATTGTTGCCCCACTTCCATAAATTGACCTTGAAGGTTGAGTATGTTAAAATAACATTATGTTTCCTTACATTCAAGGTACCTCTGAAAATATTGCTCGATATTGCGAAAAAAAGAATATTAGAACCATTTTTCAGCCTCTTCATACCATTAGAAACCTTCTAAAATTATTAAAGGATCCTATAGACCCATATCTCCATAAAGGTGTCTATCGCATCCCATGTTCCTATGACCTTTCCTATATTGGTGAAACTAAGGGGTCTTCTCAAGTGAAGATTAAAGAGCATAATGCTACTATTTCTCATAATTATGTTAGGTCCTTTGCTTTGGCTAATCATTCTTATTGTACAAATCATCATATTTATATTAAAAATGTGAAAATCTTGGCGACGATTGATTAATTTCCTTAAAGAAATGTGAAGGAGTCTATATAAACTGTTATGGAGAACAATTGTGTTAATAGAGAAGATAGCCTAAGGCTAACTAAATCAACCAATATGCAATCCTCAAGTAGGTGTTAGCCTCCCAAACCCCCTTATTTTTTATCTTTCTAGATTTCAATTTTATTTTTATTTTTTCCTTGACTTTCTTCAACTTTAATATATATATATATATATATTCTCTTTTGTTATTCGATTGTTGATCACTATTAACTAACTTTGAGTAATGCAACTTATAATGTATTTATTTTTCAATATTATTTAAAAAAACTATTTTAAAACATTTGATTTGACCATAATTTGAAGATCTTATTTCAGCCTTTGCATAATATAATGCCATGTTGGTAACTACCTCACATAGTTTATGTCATAATTTATGAATATGGAATATTCATGCATGATTGGGCCGAGAGGCATTCTCCAGCCCAATATGATAGAGATGTTGTAATGCAATGTTTAATATTTTGATTAAATGAAATTACATAAATAAAATAAAATAAAATAAATAAAAATAACTCTATAAAAATAAAATAATAATAAAAATAAAAATGACCCATTATATTGACACACTGTATTGAGAACTCATGGTATTCATGTGGAATATAGTCTATTTAAAGGGGAAATTTAAACCAACCTAGATCCATTTTAATTTTGGATCTACCAAGGGCCTAGACGGATCATATATGTTGAGATGCAAACATATTTTAGAGTAAAAAGAGATTTGATCCCTTTGGACACTTGATAGATCCAAAGTTAAGATGGATCTAGGCTAGTTTTATATATTTATGTAGTTTTTTTTTTTTTTTTTTTTTAAACTTTTGGAGGAAAATCATCCAAAATTAAAATCCTTGAAAATATAACTTATACAAGGGAAATAACATATTTGTCATGAGTGACTTCCCTTCTTTGCATAAGAAATAGACATGAATAAGATGTAAATAAATATACCTACCAATAGCTACTTCTGATCATTATTTATTTTTCCTCAACACTTATGCATGAGTAAAAATGCCAATGTGTAGACTTATTAGTGGTTACTACCCACCAAAATTTATGCAAGTACTTGTGTCTAAGTAAACAATTAATTTATCCACTTCACATCTCAATTTATTAGTTCCTGTTTGATTTGCCTATTAACCACTATTATTTTAGCATTGACCAATATAAATTATAATTTTTTTATACAAATTTTCCATGATATAATTTTTAACTTGAGTGATAAAGATTAAAATGCCTTACAATATTTATTTTAAAAATGTGTTGTATATTATAAATTCAAAACTTCAATATAAATAACTTTAACATAATATCCAAAATTATTAATGCAAATCTATCTGGCTTCAATATTAAATTATAATAACAAATTTACTAAAAATATTATTTACAAATGTAGACCAACATTTTTAAAATATTTATTTAAAAAAATATAATACTCGATTAATTTTAAAATAAAATAATAATATGTATATTTTTAAATGATATAAAGTTTTTTTTAAATCAACATTTATATTATATATATATATATAAATATTGAGATTAATTAATTTAAAATAAATAATATATTTTTTTAAATGAATATAAAGTTTTTTGATAAAAATTGAAAAAAAAAATGTAGTCTAACTTATAAATGAAATGATTTTTCATGACATTTCTTCTCCTTAATTTTAATCAAAATCTAATAAAGATTTTTTAAAAACTTGAATTTAATTGTTTGATTTGCAGAATTTGAATGTCTCACAGATTTTCAAAATGCTAAATAAATTTATTTATTTAAAAATACATTTTAAACAACAAAAAATCATATTTTTCTTAAAATATTTGTGAAATTATTATAAAATAAATTATTTCATTTATAAATTAAACTATGCTAAAACTAAATATTAATAATATAAACTAATCTTAAACCTTGACAGTCATCCTTACCAATCCAAAGTGATAGTTGTGATAAGCACGAGTAAAGAAATGGGTCCAACGAATGAAAAAAACTATCAATCAAATCGAATTATCAACATCTAACTTTACATTTAAAATATCAACGGTGTTTCTGACCACAAAGGAGAGGAATAATGGGAAGATCATTCCATTGGAAATGGACACTTATCTTCCACATAAACGTTCCTCTCCCACATAAACATTCCTTGGAAGAGATATTTATTTTTCAACATGAAGAATTTTTTTGATAATTTTTTGAAAACAAAATATGAAATAAATTAATATAATAATGTGAAAATACAATTGTTTATTAATTATTTAATAATATTATTGAAATTTTTGGTTTTTTTGTTTATAAATAATTTTTTAAAATTATTTTGGATTAAAATCGACTAACATTTACATGAACCATGCAATTATAATTTTCATTTATTTTGTCAATAAAATTAAATGATAATTCTATTAAATACAATTTACATTTTAAAGAGATATTAGTTGTATCAATAATAATTCAAATCATGTGTTTATCTTCATAAAGGAGAACAATTATGTGGAAAATGGTATTTGAGTTTAATGTGAGATCACTTTCCCAACATCATAAACAAGTCATTTATTTATATGAAAATTTTACCATGCATCATATAGGCATGCCATTTCTTTTTTATGTTAACTCATGCCCTTATAATTGATCAAAAATATGGCTTATAAAGGTGAGTAGAGGTGTCATTGATATAGAAACCATTGAGAAGTCTATGGTCACCAAAAGTTTCATTATCAAAATAACCATAAATAAGAAAATTATAAAGTGTGATTGATAAGCAACTGTTGGAGCAAACAGTGCACAGCGGAAATTAGAAGACATACACAGCATATAAAATTATACACAAATGACACAATGATTTAACGTGGTTCACCCAACCAATCCGGGCTACGTCCACCAAACCGAGGCATTGGAAATCTTATTATTAAACAAGAGATTACAAACAATTTATTTCCTCACATACTCTCTCTACCATACCCAATATCCTGTACGGGCATATATTTTATAGCTAAGAGAATAAAACTAACTCATAAATTCTCTCACAACAAATATAGGATGCATTAACTCCCCAACAAAATAGAGCTAATATAGCAACAAATCCTATTGTTGTCACCTACATGAGATTTTTGCCCAATTTATTAAAACCAAAAATCTCAACAATCTCCACCTTGACAACAATTAGCCTGATATCCTGTTTCTTTATTATTTTATCTTTTTTGCAAGCCAAGAGAAGCCAAACACCAACGTAGCTTCTCTAACAAAACTGGTTTTGTGAACATGTCTGCACAGTTCTCCTTTGTATGCACTTTTTCAAGAGAGACTCCTCTTTCAGTGATAACCTGTCTTACAAAATGGTACTTGATAGGTATATGCTTTGATTTACTATGATAGGCTAGATTCTTAGCCAAATGAATTGCACTTTGACTATCACAAAATAACTTGATGTTGTCCTGTAACCTACCAAAATCACCAAAGAACCTTAAAACCAAATCACTTCTTTGCAAGCATGAGAAGTAGCTATGTATTCTACTTCAGTAGTGGATAAAGCAACAATGTTCTGTAGCTTTGACATCCAGCTTATAGTTCCACCTGCAAGAGTAAAGACATACCCTGATGATTACCTTCTCTTATCCAAATCACCTGCAAAATCAGAATCAACATATCCGCAAACAAATTCACTACTCCTGTTATAAGTGATACAATAATCACTTGTGCCTCTCAAATACCGAAGCACCCATTTCACTGCTGACCAATGTTCTTACCCGGATTTGCCATATACCTGCTGACAACCCCAACTGCATGTGAAATATTTGGTCGAGTACAAACCATCGCATACATTAAACACCCTACTACATTGGCATATGGAATTCGAGACATATATTCCTTTTCTTCATCTGTATTAGGACATAAACTCGAAGAAAACTTAAAATGGGAAGCTAAAGGGATTGACACAGGCTTCACATTGTTCATACCAAACCTCAAGTATTTTCTCAATATACTTTTGTTGTGATAGCCATAGCTTACCATTGCTCCTGTCTCTGAAAATCTCCATGCCCAAAATCTGTCTTGCTGCTCCTAGATCTTTCATATCAAATATCCTTGCCATCTGAGCCTTCAACCTGTTGATTTCTTCTATGCTTTTGCTTGCTAAAAGCATATCGTCAACATACAATACCAAGATAATGAATATGCCATTATTCAACTGTTTAAAATAAAAACAATGATCATATTCACTTCTAACATATTTCTGACTCAACATGAAAGTATCAAATTTCTTGTACCATTGTCAAGGCGACTGCTTCAGACCATACAATGATTTCTTGAGCCTGCAGACAAATTTCTTGTTGCGATGTTGAACAAACCCTTCAGGTTGTTCCATATAAATTTCCTCATCTAAATCTCCATGTAAAAATGTAGTCTTAACATCTAGTTACTGTAATTCTAAATCAAGTAAAGCGACTAATGCTAACGCAATTCCAATTGAAACTATTTTAACAACTGGTGAAAAAAATCTCATGAAAGTCAATGCCTGCTTTCTGAGAAAACCCTTTTGCGACCAGCCTTGATTTGTACCTGTCCTCTGTATCATCCACACCCCGTTTCAATTTGAAAACCCATTTACATCCCACAGTTTTCGTGTCTTTCGGAAGTTCAACCAGATCCCATGTGCCATTCTTACCTAAGGCCATCATTTCATCCTTCATAGCTACTTTCCACTTTTCACTTTTCGAACCTTCTACAGCTTCCTCATAGCACAAAGGTTCATCGTCGTTAGCGGTAAATGCAACTGAAGTAACATAATCATCATACCTTTTAGGAGGACATTTCGTTGTTGTAGACCTCCTTAAAGATGTTTCTGGTGCTTCCACAATTGGCTGATTACCATCTGTAGGAACTTCTTCATGATCAGCATCTGAGACATGTTCATGATCTACATCTGAACCTTGTTCATGATCTGTATCTGAAACCTGTTCATGACTTGCATCTAAACTATGTTCATTTTGACTATCATCAGAAGTGGTTTCAAACTGAATGTGTTGAAAGTCAGATACATCATCATGTTTCAATTTATTATCTACATCTAACTGTACAAGAGAGGATTCATTAAACTTTACATCTATGTTTATGATGATCTTGTGGGTAGTAGGATCCCACAATCTGTATCCCTTTGTTCCATCACCATATCCAAAAAATATATACCTTTTTTATTTTGGATCTAATTTAGATTGCTGATGTTTTGGCACTAGAGCATATGCATCACAACCAAAAACTCTTAGTTTAGAATCAAGGGCGACCTTTCCATACCTCTTGAGGAATCTTGCATCCTATCGTCGTTGATGGTGATCGATTTATCACATAACAAGCTATAGCCACCGCTTTTGTCCACAATTCCTTCTGCAAACCGATGTTACTCATCATACTCCTTGCTCTCTCTAAAAGAGTCCTATTCATGCGTTCAGCAACTCCATTTTGCTGAGGAGTATAAAAAATGGTCTTATGTCTCTTGATCCCTACATCCTTGTAATAATTTTCAAACTCCTTGGAAGTAAACTCACCACCATTGTCAGTTCTTAAACATTTTATAGTTCTACCAGTGATGTTTTCTACCAAAGCTCTAAACTGCTTGAAAACTGTAAAAACATCAGACTTCCTTTTCAACATGTAGACCCACACTTTCCTATAAAAATCATCAATAAACGATACAAAATATGACGAGCCTCTGTATGAGGTTGTAGGGGCTGGACCCCAAACATATGAATGGATATAATCAAGGATTCCTTTACTAGTATGTTTGTCTGTTTTAAACTTTTGCTTACTTTGTTTTCCAAACAGATAATGTTTACAAAAATCTAACTTTCCAGACTTTAGATTAGGAAGTAACTTGCAATCAGCCAAAATCTTTAACCCTCTTTCGCTCATATGGCCCAACCTTTGATGTCATAAGCGAATAGAACTACTGTCATGTTCAGACACCGTAGACACCTCATCTGACCCTGTTCTTCCTTCTAACTGAAATAGATTTCCTACCTTCTTAGCTTTCATTACTAGTAAA
>APFE031635205.1:24534-72972 GCA_000404065.3 Pinus taeda | reverse complement strand
CCAGAAATTGGCGCGACTATCTCGCCTGAAACCGTGCCAATCGCCAATTGCCGAAAAACTCCACCTTCCGCAGCTCTGTCACACGCACGTACTTGCTCCTCAACACCCTCTGATACCAATTGTTAGAGAAAACAGTGCGCAGCGGAAAATAAAAGACATACACAACATATAAAATCATACACAAATGACACAATGATTTAACGTGGTTCACCCAACCAATCTAGGCTACGTCTACCAAACAGAGGCATTGGCAATCTTATTATTTAAACAGGAGATTACAAATAATTTATTTCCTCACACACTCTCTACCATACCCAATATCTTGTACGGGCATATATTTTTATAGCTAAGAGAATAAAATTGACTCATAAATTCTCTCACAACAAATATAGGATGCATTAACTCCTCCCCAACAAAATAGAGCTAATATAGCAACAAATCCTATTGTTGTCACCCACATGAGAATTTTGCCCAATTTATTAAAACCGAAAATCTCAATAGCAACTTGTTGACAAAGAAGTGTATTGACAAGAGATGACCATAAAAGAGATATTGCACTAACAATGCCCTTATCGACAATGGAAATTGTCAATAATAACTAAAAGGTTCAATAATACATAATAAGTTCACCCAAAATAAACAACAAAGTTCTTAACAAACAAGCATAGGTTAGAAAATTTTCAAAACATATATGTTAATGAGCTTATTAAAATTACCCCTATTTTATAATTTTCCATGTCCTTCTCTTATTTATCTAACCTTTAGTAAATCAATTTTAATTATTTATAGTCCATTACATAAATTTTACAAATTTGTCTTAAAAATTTGCATCAACGGTTAAAACTTTGTTTTTCTATATAATTTGAAAGTCTACTTCTCTAATTTCTTTTACCATTCTACCAAAATCTATATTTAGAAGATTAAATACCCTCATGTATTATGTTATGTCCTATTTACCATATCTCTAGAGTAATTTGCTTGAGCAAATAGGGTCATAGACAATGAAACCATCGACCATTACATTGTTGATGTCATTAGAATTGAAAAACAAAAATTAAACTTGGGTTTCTCGATGTTCATGGAGATGTCATTGACAAGACATTAGTGAAAAATAAATGATAAGCAACATGTCGACAAGGAAATCCCACTCGAAAATCCTAATCATACACAAATAAATTCCTAATAGTAAATTCTCCATATTCCTATGTCCATTCAAATATTCCAATAACTTTAAGTGTATTCTAAATAAAAATAATATTCTCTACCAAATTCTACTAAAAACTTCTAATAATAAAATTAAAACAATTAAATTAAAAAATTTTATCTAATTAACTAAATACTTTAACACAAATCCAAATATCTAACCAAAATCCTAATAACTTTTAAAAAATTAACCCATATATTTGATTTAAAGATACAATTTCATGTCTTAATAACCCATATCATAAATAATATAATCCTCCTAGTAATCACATTTAGATAATCGATACCATAACTAAGTCAATTAAAAGATAATATTCTTCCTTTAGCATTATCACCAACTTGGATTTCTTTATATTATTTAGAATAAAAGTTGTTCAACTTCCTCGCCTTTATAGGAATTGCTTATAATAGGCTTACTTTCATATATATTATCACACATTCATATATATTATCACACAAGAATCTTAATAACATTAATAAAGTTTCCACTTACATAATTTATTTTATATATATCATATCCCAAGAGGCATACACATTTTCAATGGAATGATGAGACCCATTGTCCTCCACTTTTTCGACAGGGAGTTACATGGAAGCCTAAAGGTGTAAACTTAGATGTCAGCAATCTAATATAATTTGATTCTCATGTAAAACAATCATGGGCTACTTCATATTCCCCGGTCCCATTACCTTATCCTATGTTTAGATAAGAAGCTTAGGATCACCATTTGTACATTCAAGACCACTTTTGGTCAGGTAATCCAGGTAATCCACGTTGTCAACTTTGGAAAGGTTTACATAGGTTTGTCAACTTAGGAAAATGATGGGCTATTAGCATTCAGCATTTAGTCACCTATATGGAAAAATTGGAAAAATTGTAGTATGAAAGTGTTCTGAAAAAAAAATATTCTATAGATCATGTTTTGCTATATAAAGCTAGAAATTTTAAAAGATTTAAAAATTTGTCTTTTTTGGAGTTAAGTCACATCGATAAGAATTGATAATAACAAAAATATTAACTATATTTTTTTCTTCTTTCTTTTTACTTTTGAGGAGTTAACTTTCATTTATATGGAAAAGTTGTACTATAAAAGTGTTCTAGAAAAAATATTCTATAGATTATATTTTGTTATATACAAAATATTATATTCGATAGATTATATTTTGTTATATAAAAAATATTATATTCTATAGATTCATATTTTGTTATATAAATATTCTATAGATTATATTTTGTTATATAAAAAATATTCTATAAGATCACTATTTTGTTATATAAAAAATATTCTATAGATCATATTTTTGTTGTATGAAAAATATTCTAGAGATCATATTTGTTATATAAAGCTAAAAAATTTTTAAAAGATTTAAAAAATTGTTTTTTGGAATTAATTCACATTGATAAAGATTGATAAAGATAAAAATTACTAATTACATTTCTTTTTTTCTTCTTTACTTTTTACTTTTAAGTTGTTAACTTTCTTTTTATTATTGATAAATAATGGTCATGAATAGTTTTGTACAGTTTTACTACATTATGACTATAGAAAATTCATAATAAAATAAATTATATATATATATATATATATATATATATTTTTTTTTTTTGTAAGTCAGATAGATATATTATAAAACAAAATATAGTACAAAAAATTTGCTATTGCAGATCGAGACCTGAGGCAGACAGGTCAACAAACACAAGACACCAGCACTAAAATAGCAAGATATTGTAAAGTTCAAAATGCAAACCGCACACCACGCAGGGTGGCATGGCCATTTATCTACTACGCATAGCGTTAACACAAACTGACCTTGAATTGCGCCACTGTAACGAGAAAACATTCAGGAGATGGTTGAGTTACAGTCCAAGAAGTCCACCTAAACAGTCAGCAAAAACAAAAGAGAAAGAACAGATAGCCCTGACTTACTGCGGGGGCATCCCGAACCTGCTTGCAATATCCAATCCCTGTTCCAGGACGTGCTTGTCCACTCTTTCCTGCAGGGAACGATAATTATGAATTTCCTTCGGCGGTTCCTGCTGCTTACCATCAGAGCTCGGGGGAGCCGGACTCAGCGTCTGTCGAAGAAGTTTAATAAGCAGGGTTAAATTTTTGTTGACAGTTTCCGCAACCTCATGCACTGCCAAAATTTTGTTGTCTAACGCCTCACATATCTCATACAGACCTTTCAGTTGGGCTTCCGAGATGAGGTTCTCCCCTTGAGAATGCTGGTTCCCTTCATCCCTGCATTCCAGAGCTCTCGCCAAAAGGGTCTTAATCCCCCAAATCTCCACTTGAGTGTGCACAAATTGCGTAGCTCGCCTGGAGGTAGTGCCCGGGTCCATCAACCAGTCGACCTCCCTTGCTATGTCCTCCTCTGTGCGCGGCCGTTCCTCCTCCTTAACTACAGCTTCCATATCAACAATCCGTCGTTTGTTTCTTGTTGTCGATCAGGTCTCATACATGCTCCTTGCAGTATGAAGCTCCTGGTTTGCATTTTTGCTTCGACAGCTTCCAGTATCCATGTTGCCCCGGTTATCCGTCTCTTGATGACCAGCACGGAACCAAGAACAATAGAAACCCAGAGTAATACACTTAGAAAGAGTAATGGAATCGTTGCTCCCATTGTTCGTTAAATAGCCTTTCACCTTGAGGTTTCCCATGATGAGCCTCACCTCCCGAAATGTCGTGGGAGTACCGTCATCATCATTCCTGTTGATGGCCGTGAATGCTACGTGATACCTCCAGATCTGAAAATAAATGTTTCTTATACCTAGATGAATGTATTCGTGCCAAAAGTCCATCCTGCTGAGGAGGCAGCTGCAGTAGTCCCTTCGATATATCAAATTCTAGATATAATCTCTGTGCCCCTTCTGTTGCCATAAATACTATCGCCGATCTTGTCCTTTCGCCCTGTGCCACCTTTCACCTCTCATATCGTCTCCCGAGTGTTCCCTTTTGAGGTGCTGTAATATTCTACCGTTTCCCGGTTAAGCCCGGTTTAAATTTCCCAAGTCCTCTCTTGCTAGCTGTGAGCATCTCTCCTTAACGCTCGGACTATCCACTTGCTGCCAACAGTTGTCCCAACCCCTGTATTGGTTGTCAATGTTGTAGTTTTCCAAGTAATCAACCAGCCCATTTGCCTTATGCCTCACCGTTTGAAAGACTAATCCTTTCATTTCGCCAATTAACTGTGCAATGTTCTCCGTCACCTTGGCTAGCCTCCAGTGTCTCGTAGCTTTGCAAGCCTGAGTGCCTCCCTGAATTTTCTTTGCGACTGAGATGACCAGGGACGAGTCGCCTTCCACCACTGCATTACTATTCTGTAAACTCTTTAGAATTCTCAGCCCTTGTTCTAACGCCGCGAACTCCATCTCATTGTTCGTGCCTTCTCCCAACACCCTGCAGTAAATATGCACAATTTCTCCTACCTGGTTTCTAATAACACCTCCTATGGCAGCGCTTCAAGGGTTGACTCTGGAGGCACCATCAAAATTCAACTTCAAACCTCCCTCTGGAGGGCAATTCCATCTGTTGACCTCCGAATTTGGTTGTTGCTGGTGTCTCGGCGTTGTTATGCTGTGGCTGGCTTCTAGTTGAAAGCACCTCAAGATATGTAAGTCCCGAGCCGATGGCTTCTCATTGGGATCCACCTTGCATTTTGTCTGAATTAATTGTTTAATATTTGTTAGTATAGTTGCTTTTGAATGCTCAGTATTTCTGTGTTCATCCTGAAATACCCTCCTGTTGCGCTCTTTCCATATTGTCCACAATAAGAAGCCTGGCATGGCTTTCCAGATGTTATCGACTCTCTGGTTTTTGGAAAAATTGTTTTGCCAGTTTAGAATCGTATTTCGGATGGAATCTCTGTCACGGTCTGATTTTTGTAGAATTCACTCCATCCAGTTCCATAAATGGTTAGCCCATTCACAAGAATTAAATAGGTGGTTTATAGTTTCTTCTTCTCCTAAGCACATTGGGCATCTGGATGGTCCACCGAACCCTTTTCTGTGCAGATTGTCCCAAGTCAAGGTTTTGTTCCGCATTAGTAGCCATAGGAATGTTTTAATTTTCGTCCAAAAAAGGCTAGCCCACACTTTGTTGCACCAGGGCACTGCTTCCTCCTGTTCTGCCTTTACTATCATTTCCCTTGCTTCTTTTAGTGAGAAATTTCCATTTCCTGTCATACCCCATCTTAGCTGATCATCTTCCTCTGTTTTCCTTATCTTTCTTTTAAGAAAGTGAATGTTGAGTTGTTTTGTGCTTTCATTTCCCTCAATGTTGTTGTCAACGTTGAGATGTATCCATTCTCTCCAGTTTGCATCTCTGCTGCTTTGATCCCAGTAATGGCAGAATCTGTTTCTGCCTTCATTCTGGATGATCTGTTTGAGATTGCTTAGCTCTGGGTGTCCAATTTTGGGAATTGCTGCCATGCATCTTCCAAAAACAGGGCCAACCTTCCATTGCGTATTTCCCAGAAGTTGTTTTCCTGCACTAGACTACGGTTTTGTCTTGCAAGATTCCATATGGGCAAGCCCTCTGGAACCTCCTGCAATCTTATGAGAGCCTGATGATTGCAATTTGGGATGTATTTGTATTTCCAATGTCTGGCCCATGGCAGATTGGGCTCTTTAATCCATCTCCACCATAGCTTTGCACCGCAGGTCATGTTGACGACTGACGGATCCACTAGATTTAGTCCCCCCATATATTTCGGCTTGCATAATTTGTTCCAGGCTACGAGTGCCCATTTTCTCTTGTCCCCATTCCCACTCCATAAAAAGGATCTCTGTATAGCTCTGATTTGTTGAAGTATCCCCTTGGGAGCCGGTAGCATGGATAATAAGTAGTGCGGTATAGCCTGTAACACAACCTTGGTGAGGATTAATCTTCCGGCAAAGTTGAGCGCCCTGTGCGTCCAATGTTTGCATCTATTTTCCATGTTGGCTATGATCTTTTCCCAATGCACTTTCTGCCAAGGTCAGAGAGTGAGGGGAGCTCCTAAATATCTCGAAGGTAACCCGCCTATCCGGAAACCTAGAAGTTGAGAAAGGTGAGCCTGAATAGCATGATGAGTGTTGAAGAAGAAAATCGTAGATTTGGAGAAATTGATTTCCATTCCTGAGGCTCTACTGAAGAGATCTAAGATTCCCTTGAATGCCAAGGCCTCTTTCACTGTGGCGCTGCCGTGTAACATAGTATCATCCACAAACTGCTGATGGGTGGTAGCAGGGATAGATGAGATTGGTTGAAGACCCTTAATTACCCCTTCAACTTTCTTTTTGGCTATGATTCTGCTGAGACCCTCCATGAGGATAACGAATAGGAAAGGGGATAGAGGATCACCCTGTCTTATTCCTCGCGAGGGTGAGAATGGTTCAGAGGGGGCTCCATTAACTAAGATCGAGAACCTTGATGATTTTATGAGGGCAAGAATCCAGTTAACCCAATTCTTGCAGAATCCGAAAGCGTCCAGAATAGCTTCAAGGTAATTCCAGCTCACCTTGTCATAAGCTTTTGATAAATCAAGCTGCATTAACATCCCTGCTTTTTTCCTTGAATGGAGAGTGTGGATCATCTCTTGAGTAAGAATAATATTATCTAATATCTGCCTTCCCTCTACATAGCCCGATTGCTCTTCAGAGATGATGCCCGAAAGAATGGGCTTCAGCCTGTTGGCAATAACTTTTGATATTATTTTATAGATGACATTGCAGAGAGTAATAGGTCTGAACTTTTCAGGAGTGTTGGCTTCCTCTACCTTCGGAATTAGCGCTATGAAGGTCGAATTAATGGATTTGAGAATGGTTCCAGAGCGTCTGGAGTCCTCTACAACATCCCAAACATCCTGCTTCACAATATTCCAGCAAGACTTATAAAAATTGATTGTAAACCCATCCGGCCCAGGGGCCTTATCGTTTGGCATGCTTTTGACAGCTTCCTCCACCTCTTCCAATGTGATTTCCCTACTGAGGGCCCAATTTTGCTAAGAGGTAATAGCTTTAGGAATGGCTTTTAGAAGTTCCCTAATGGCTTCCCCTCTATTTATCTGCGGTTCCTGTGCTATGGACCTGAAATGAGCTGAGAGCAACTCTGCTATGTCATGGTGGTTCTTCCTGACTCCCCATTTCCATTTCTCATTTCAAGAATTTTGTTTGAACTTCTGTAATCGAGAGCAGATATGTGAAAATGTTTTGTGTTATGCTCTCCCTCTTTCAGCCACTGAATTCTTGATTTTTGCCTCCAGAGAATTTCTTCCTGCCGACATCGACTATGCCACTGTTGAGTTAGAGTTTTTTCCTTTTCTATAGATTCCTCACTGTTTTTCCCGACTGCCCACTCTCTGTGAATTTGTTCCAACTTATCTTCTATAAGGGTTCTCTCCTTGAAGATATCACTAAAAAATATTTTGTTCCACTCTTTTATCTTGTCTTTAATGAGTCTTAATTTCTTCTGCAGATTAAAAATTTTGGATCCCTTACCTTCCAGAGGTTCTAACCACTAGTTCTCTACCAGCTGAAGGAAGTTGGGATGATCCAACCAAATTTTTTCAAATATAAAGGGTTTATTCCTTGGTGTGCCCTGAATAGCAACTATGAGCGATATTGGCCAATGGTCCGACCCTCCACTAGGAAGAATGTCTGACTCTGCCAGGATACCATCCATTGTGATGCTCTCTGAAATAAAAAATCTGTCTAAGCGAGAGGCTATCATTCTATTTCCCCCTCTTCTATTATTCCATGTGAAATTTCCACTCTTGGTATAAATGTCTACGATTTTAGCGTTCTCAATGAAACTAGTGAAAGACTCCGCATCTCTGTTAAGTTTCCTTAGACCTCCTTTCTTCTCTAGAAGGGTTGTTATCATGTTGAAGTCACCCCCCAGAATACATTTGGACATTGGATGCCTAATAATAAGTCTATTTAAGGAATTCAAAAAACTGATTTTATCTTCTATCTTCTGTGGTCCATAAACATTTACACATAAAAATGACTCAGAATTACCTGTGTGTTGAGCTTCCACAGCAATGAAGTGCTTGTTCGCTTCTGTAGATAGTATTTGAATTTCTCTTGTGTCCCATAGTGTGGCTAGGCCTCCTTCTCTGCCCTTACTTTCAACTTCTAGAAAGTTTATGTGCCTTCTGATCTTCTTGGTAATCCTTGCCATACTGGAACTGCTACATTTGGTTTCCTGTAAGAACATGATTTTCGGTTTATATTTCTGGAATTTGCGTTTCAGTAGTCTATGCTTTGCTTGGCTGTTTAGCCCTCTTACATTCCAAGATATGATCTTCATGACAAAATTGAGATATTATTGAAAGGACGGGAAGGCGCTAAGAGCCTTCATCTTCCCTGAGTTGATCATTATCATTCCTAGCTCTTGCAGAGCTTCATTGCTTGTCTTTTAGCCCCTTTTCTTCTTTTGCCTTGAGCTTGATGAGTTCCATAGAAGACTCTTCGGGTGGAGACCATTACCTCTTGTGATACCTAGCTTCCTATGTTGCCTTTCTAGTTCTGCTTTCTGCCTTGCTGTAAACAAATCACTGATTTTTTTTATTTCTTCTTCCGATGCAGTTTCTATACCTTGATTTTTCTAGTTCTCCACTATGATGGGTAGATTCAACCCTTCCCGGGCTAAAGCTTCCTCCAGCTCAATGTCCTCGCTTCCTCCATCACTGGTCAGCATGTCTATATCCTCCTCCGACTCTTCTGGTCGCTCCCTCATTTGGATTTCGTTGTTGTTTTTTTCCTCTTCCTCTTCTTTCCTGGTTTGTTCCTCCTTGTCTCTTGGCTCCTTATCTGCTGCTTTGGTCTTCTGTGCCTCCTCTGAGTCTGTCTCCAAATCCAAGATTTTGAAGGTATTGCTGTTGTTGTTTCTATCTGTTCCTGCTTTGTATGCCCTTCTTCTGTTGGCTCTCTGCCTTGACTTCGGGGTTATAAAGTTGTCTTTTCCTTTATTTTCTTGTTCTTTTTTAGCTTCCTCCTCCTTCTTGTTCATAGGGCATTCCCTTATTAAATGTCCGTGTTCATGACATTTACGACATCGAAACGGGATCTGCTCATAGTCTATTGCCTGAAAATAATTCTCATCCCTATACTCGAGCCATAGCCCCTCATACAGTGCTCCTGATACATCCATTTCCACGCATATTCTTGCGTATGAGGTGTATTTCTTCTGCAATGTTGCCTCTGAGGCTTTGATGAAAGTCCCCAACTGATCTCCAATTTGTTTTAGAGCATTCAGACCCCAATAGTCTATCGGGAGAGAGAACAAGCGGATCCACACTGGAACCTGAGTAAAAGATTCTTTCTCTGGAACGAAGTTTGGTTTCCATGGTCGCATGTATAGACCAGCTGAGGCGATGAAATACGGGCCTCCATCGAAAATCCTGTCCTTGTCTTCCAGGTTGGTAAACACAACTGTAAAGAAACCTTTGGCTCCGAAGTGTAGTTTAACATCTCCTCTGGGCTTCCAATGTTGTCTGATCCACTGACACAAGGCTCTTTCAGTTGGCCACATTCCCATGAACTTGCATATGACTGCATGTTCTGCCATGTGCTCTCTATAGGCTTGTATCTCTGGATCCGTTATCACAACTCTGAGACTTTCAACTTTCCTTGGTTTACAAATACCGTTTGTTGTTGAGTCTTTGTTGGGGTTCGAGCTTGTGTCCCCTTCCTTATCTTTGTTCCCCCGCCTGCTGTCTGTGGGCTCCTCGTATGCTCCTGGTTGTTTTTCCTTGTTTCCTGTCAGATTTTGTCCTGAAGCATTTCTGTCTTCATTATCTTCCAAACCCTCATCTTCTTTGCCTTTGATTATTGGATTGCTGCTTGTTTCATTGTCTTCCACTTGTGTCTTCTCCTTGTTTTTCCCACCGCTCTGCTTGAGCATGTCATTCCCCGTGATTCTAACTCCCTCCTTTGCTTGCTGCCTTTGTTTCTGCATGATTATTTGTTTATAGGTGGGGGTCCCAATGGACCCCTCTGCACCCATTTGGACAGTCAGCTCTTGTCCCATGCTTAACAGGGCTGCTATCCGTAATCTGTTCACTTCCAGCTCTGAAACAGTTACAGTTACTCAGAAACCCTCTTCCGCCATCAACCGTCTCCTTGCCCTCCGCCCGTAAATAATATATTTTTATTAATGATGAGCTTGGAGTAGTTTGAAATGAGCTTGTTTAATGCATTTTGATTATAGAAAGTTTCATTTAGATTAAGTTATATATTTAATGGATTAAGTTATATATTTCTTATTAATGATAGGTCTTGAAATATTTGCAATAGTTTCTTAATTCATTTTGATTATAAAAAATCTCATTTACACTAAGTATATATTTCTTATCAATGAATGACCTTGAATTGTTTTTAATGAGTTTTTTTATACATTCTGATTATAGAAAGTCTCATTGGATTGAGCTATATATTTCTTATCAATGATGTGCCTTGAACAATTTGTAATGGAATGTGTTTTGATTATAGAAAAGCCTATAACATATTTCCTATTTTTATCAACGTTAAAATATTAATATTTCCCTTCTATTTAGGGGTTCTTAGATTCTTATTTATTAAGTTATTAATATTTCCCTTCTATTTAGGGGTTCTTAGATTCTTATTCTGTAGTATAAGAGAGAGTGCCTCTACCTTAATTAATTTTAATTAATTTTTCATAAATTAATTATAACTTATATTTTTTTTAAACATATTAGGAAACTATGTATGAGGAAGAATATGGAGATTAGAATTATTGAATATGAGTGCCAAATTATCATTGTGATTTGTATATTATCACAATGAAATTTCTACAAATATGTACAGATTATATATTTCTCCCTCCAAATTATTATGATCAAACTATGAACAAACTTATTTACTTGTATTATTGATTTCCTTAGATTAAAGATTTCTTCGTCCAAATTATTATGGCCAAATTATAAACAAACTTACTTAATTATATAGACCATTCTTAAACTTATGAAATAATTTTTTACAATGATTATGCTTAAATTGTTGCATGTCCCGTGCATACCATTAAAAAAATATTACTTAAAAAACCTCTTTTATCAATGTAACTTCCACATTGTCTAGTCAAATTATAAACAAACTTATTTACTTATATTATAAGCCATGCAAGCTATCAATAACACTCAGACAGTTGTGTTAAGACCAACTCTTTGAAATCCTTGTGATGATCGACGATGGCGAATTGATGCTAAGCTTGGTCGTTCGTGATGGTGTCAGTGCACTCAATGGTGACATCCTGCTAAAAGCAAACTCTTTCCTCCGTTGCATCCTAGTACACTGATATGGATCCTCTGTCCAACTTGTTTGATAACATGCGCATCATTGTCTTGAGTGCAGTTAGACCATAAACGTACCAATACATAGTGTCCGTGTTGATCTCCATGTGTGTAATAGTGAACATGTGCATCAACTTGTTGAAATACATGTTCAGCTCCAGTGGGACTTTCTTCTTGTCTTTGCCTCGGTGAGTGTGCCAAATGGGTGGGATCACATGTGTGCACATAATGACATCCATGTTCATGAATAACCTTGCATGTAATCGAAAACACTGCTCACCCTGTATACTCCATGCCAGCTGTTGCATTGGTCCATAACCTGTATGTGCACAGTTTCATCGGTATGTGCATGTTGCGCCTCCTGCTGTACTTGTTCTCGCTACAACTTCTTCTCTTTTCTATGTAGCTCTTGTTCTTCCTTGAGTTTCTGCTTTAGCGCCTGCAACTGCTTCTCTATTTCTCTCTCTGCCTTCATGCAATCCTCTTGTCATGTTGTCGCCTCATAGCCTAAATCTCCAAAGCTGCTTTCATCACAGGTGGATCTGCTTGAGCTTGCAACTTTGTTCCACCTCTGCATTGTCAACAACCCTCCTCTTGCATTTGTCGCATGTAGGTGTGCTACCTTTTGCTGATGTTGATGGTGTTGCTCATTGTGACACCGCTGCTATTTCATATTGATATCCTTGTCCATGAAGAACTTGATGTCTTCATAGATAGGAAATTTCATAGACACTTTATTGATTGCATCCCCAGTTGTGTTGTGAACAATGTCTTCGACTCTGCTCTCCTGGAAGCCATTATACCTGTGCTAATGAGAGGCAGATGGACACCTGTGATACCTGATTGCTCAATAAAATAAAGATCCATGTCATAAATGATTGACTAGCCCCAAAAACTCTAATATAACTCTACATCTTCCTAGGCCTTTCCAAATTCTATTGTAGGTTCATGTTGGGTTTCTGTCATATTACTTAGTGTTGTCTTTGCTACAACACCCTCTAAAAATTTCACTACATTCAAATTTTGCAGCCTAATTTATCGTCATGTCAAGTGTTGCCTTGGTCATTAAGTGTCATTTCATGTCATCTTATATGTTTCAAGTGTTATTGAGTGATATCAAGTGTCTTCGCATTGAGTAGAACATCTTTGGTGTATTTCATGGTCGCAACATCTTTGTTGTTGTAAAACGAAACTTTTTGGTCACAGGCACAAACACTTCACTCGTTTTACTTGGGGAATGCATGCAAAGTGAAGTTTTGATGTATACTTATCATTTTTCAATCTTTTCTAAGTTTTATCGATGAGTTGGTATGCGTTGCACTTGATTTTATGTCTAAAACTCATCATGTTCATCCCTTTTCCTGTCTTCTAGACTTAGACAAATTTTGGTTCAAAGCAAACCCATTAAGGATAAGAGCACATGAGTGCACTCGAAATCCTTGATCGAGAATCCTCTATTGTTTAGAAGTGTGCCATGCACCCTCCAATTGTGCAAAGCACACTCCCTAAGCCCTTTCCCCTTCCTTGTTCTGAATTGCGCGCTTCAAGAAACCATGTCTTCCTTTGAGAACACTCCTTCGACTCAAAGAAGTATGCCCTCCTTGAGCACATGAGTGCACCCTCAAGGCCTTAAGCTCAACCGTTCAACCTTCCATAATGTGCCATGTGCCCTCCTGACCCTTTGAGTGCATGAGCGTACTCTGAAGAGACAAATATTCACCCTTCAGTCTTTAGACTTGCACCATGCACTCTCCTAGCTATATTTAGCACATGAGTGCACCCTGATGGCCTACAACCTTTCTCCTTCAGCCTTTAGGAGTGTGCCTTGTACCCTCCCTCTCTCCCTTGAGAACACAACTCACTTGGGAAGCCCAAATCCTTCCCCTTCATCCTTTGGACTTGTGCAATGTGCCCTGCCTTGATTGTCTATTCCTCTTGAGCACATGAGTGCATTCCAAAGCCATGAAGCCTCCCCCCTTTAGCCCTTAAGCCTTTTGAAGTGTGTCCTTGCACCCAAAATATCTCCTTTCTCTTACCAAAGAGCATTGAAAAGGAATGAACATAAAATATGCATAAAACATGTTAGACTAGGAGATTTTCTGGCTAATGGTTGCTTATCATGAGTGATTGTAGCCACAAGTATCTCAAGAACAACATGGCGAGAACACATGAGAAATATTAGGTAAAGAATACAAATAAAGGAAGTATTGAAGAAAAACGAATACATTGAAAACTTGATGATCAAAGCACCCTAAAGACTCCAAGAGCAAAGACCCTTTGGAGGGTGAAGGCATCAATGATCAAAAGCTACATGAATAACGAAGACACAAGTGGAAGCCATGTCACCACTAAAGAAAGTCCATGTTATCTGTCACAATTAGTCCCAGTCATCAAAGATATTTACATGTCATGTCTTCAACATACGATTATGTGGAAGTCGTGATGAAATGTTGTAATCGTTGTAAAGACAAATAAGTGGAAGTCCAAGAGTCATGTATGGACAAAAGAGTCATGGAAGTCAAAAATATATGTAATACCAAAAGTCATATGTAATTCCAAAATTCATTTGAAAGTCGAAAGGTCATTATGAGTTGGAAAGTCAAGAGTCATGGGGATGTGAAAGATCATGCCTCAAATTATAAAAGAATCTTCATTTCTCATGTATGGGAGTTTTAACCTTGGCTTCTCCTACAAGGCATTAAGGAGATAGAGTTATTACTTTTTGGGAGCAAGTAGTGGCTCTAACGCTCCACTATTAGAGCTAGTGATGTTCATTATGTTTATGTATCTTGGAACTTTTGCTTAATATCAAAGCCTTTAAGGCCAACACATTTTCACACATAGATTATGACTCTTTGAATGTTTATGGTTCATGTTTTCTTTCACCTGTACTGGAGTAATTGAATTATTTCAGTGACTTTGGTGCTTAACTTATTGGAATTGTGTTGTAATTTTTAAAATGATTGTCACATCTATGAACCTTTCTTATTCAAGTGCATCTCCATTAGGGTAGTACTATTACTTCTTTATTTGAGGATCACTTTATTCCCCCCTTGTAGTAAGTGAACTTTGATACATCTACAATCGAACAGTCACAAGGCATGCTCGCTTTTTCATTCAAAAGCACATGTGCACTTCTCTCTCATGCTAACAACTAAAGCCAAGGAATGTATTTAAGTGAATGAAAATTGAGTCGTATTCTGGATGGGACTCCTACACCAAATAGTGTGAGGTCTAATTGGGACCTCATATCAAGGAGCTACCCTTTATGTTGGTGGTATCCAATGCCATCAAGACTCAACACTTGGTTATTAAATCAAGCGACCAAGGTGTTTGGATGCAAAATTGACAGCTTTTTATACCTATTTTACCTACCCTTTTTTATCATTTTGACTCTTATAGCCATACCTTATCACTCTAAAAATCATCATTAACTAAAGTATGTTTCCTTTTTATATGTCATCCTTATTATCTAGTTTTTATTGTAATTTGATATAGAAGCTAGTTGCTTTAGATAATTTTATCAATAAATTGATAAAGGGTTGTTACAGTGTGTGTGGCTTGTTGAGGAGCTATTATAGGACCATATCTCCCATTTTTTCTTCACAAAGAATAGAGTGAAGACCTTGTTGACATTGCTGATACACACAAAACTCATTTTGGAAATGTTGTTCTCCTTTGTTTAGCAATGAATACCAATTTGGATAGGTACTTGGTCAGAACTAGTTCAACCATCGAAGAAAACTTTTATGGACAACACAACTAGCCTAGTTGAAACAATTAGGATTCTTAATTGACAAATAATTGTAATATTGGATAGTTGTTACAACCTTGTTTCAAATAGTGTTATTTGTTAAAATATAGTTATTATATATTCTTGAGTTAGATCACATGAGAATCAAGAGATTCTCATGATGATCTTGTCTTTTAAAAATAGGAATGTATTTTGTAATTATAAAAGAATGTACTCTTTACCCTCGAAGTACATATACCCATAGAAGAGAATAGAGGAGGAAGTACCAACACTATAATTAGATACTTCAACTTTTTATTAATCTCTACCATTTGTGGATTAATACCTTTCTTCCGAGTATCATGTGTGTTGTGTAATTTACCAATCCCTGCTAGGAAGGAAGGGCCCTCCTTCTTAGCAAGGATCATTGGTTAAAGAGGTATTGTAGCGGTGTGCTTATTTTCTCTCGGTTATGATTCATGTGTGATTCACTGTTACTATTTCAGTCTTGTTCATGTATTAGATAGTTGTAGAATTATAATCTCTGTTATGGTGTAGTATCGTAGGTCCTTGACTGGTCCCTTCATTGGTGTCGTGTTTATTTGATTTCTGATACAACTCTTTTGTTTTTTATTAAATGAGTGTTTCAACAATTGCTTGAATATTGATGGTTTCCAGGTGTGTTGTTTTCAGAGTGATTGTATGATAGAGTGAGTTTTATTTTGCAGCATGTGTCTTTAAACCATGAGATACTAAATCCGAACTACTAAATCAAATAGGGCTACAATTTCTTTCCTAATTCTTATCAAATTACATTAATTGATTTTTTATTATATTTTTCCAATTTAAATGTTTTTTCTTTACAATAACGGCTAGATTTTATTTAAGATTCAGCAAAACAACTGCCAAGGGCTTTAACAGGGCTACTCTGTATTTCCTTGTTATATATTTTTCTTTCGTTTTGATAGGAGGCGAGGAGAGTACATTTAGCTTATGATAAGTACGCTAATGGGATTACACTGTGTTTACAGATAATGGCTTGAATATGCGCTTGATCTGGTTTCAGAGTGGCATCTTGATTTTCCGTTGCGATTTCTTGCCAAGTCTTAGCTCTGCTTCCTAGCTTGCAGAGAGGAGACCCATCGGACTGGGCTTTCATTGTCGAGTCTTCCAATAGCTTATTTCTTGTTTTCTTTTGGTTTGTTTAGTGGATTCTTACTTTGTGCTCAAGTTTGCCAAGTGAGGTGTCAACATTGCTGGTATTGCTTGTTGTTTCATCATAAATTGTAGCAAAGACCTTTTTTCTATCTAAACTAGCCTTGATGTAGCCCTCATGAACCCCCCAACACCTACCCAATTGATTGCATAATGACACAGTAATGAATTCCAACAGAGAGCAGAGAGCGAAAATGATGGGGTTGCGTTCTGATTTTTTCCTTATAGATGAGTCTGAGTCTCCTAACAGCTGCCAAATCATTTTGGTCCGGTCCCGAAGCTCTGGGTATTGGAGAGTAATCTGAAACAGAGGATTGATCAGAGGAATAGAGGCCCAGTCTTCTCCAGAATTGTGGAATGTTGCAGTTCGATTCAATATCATTTACTAACAGCGATCTCCTGCTCCAGAGAGAGCCTAGATTGGCTTCCAAGTCTGCCTGTGAGTTTAACTTCCTTAGAATATGAAAGAAGGAGATTTTGTGAAACTTGGGAAAAGCTAGCCTGATTGTTTCGAGTGTGGAGGCTAATTGTACCTGAGAAGGGTTCTTTTGAGAGTTCATAGCTTGGATAATTAGTCTAGAGTCTCCAAATACTGAGATGGATAGGAAATTACTCTTGATAGCCAGATTTAGACCCTGCCATAGAGCAAGAGCCTCCACTCTGTTATTTGTTTCATGGCCCAGAGCCCATGCAAAACACAGCTTAGTTGGGCTCAAGATAACTCCACTGCCACCGGCCGCTCCTGGGTTACCTTTAGAGGCACCATCAAAGAAAAGGCAGTGATCATCCAGAGCTAATCTCCATTTAATGAATTCTTGTTCTTCCAGACGAATTTCCCAATGAGAAAAGGCTTTTACAGGAGCAATGGGTCTATCCTGATGGTTTGGAACTAGCTCTTTTAGCCATTGATCTTCCTTGCTGTCTAGAATCATACCATTTCTTATGGCAGGTTTGGCTTCTAAGGCCTCACCCAATAGAGCTTTGATTTTAGTGATAATTCTGACAGGATTACAACTCTCCTCCTTGAAAATTCTGTTGTTCCTCTCCAACCATAGTTTCCATCATGTGAATTTGGGAATCCACATCCAGCCAGTCTTGAGAAGGATTTTTTTGGAGAGACATAATGGGGATAACTTGGCCCAGTTTCTTAGCAGGTTTGGAATATTTCCAGGAAGCTCTATTTTGTCAAGTCCTAACATGAGGACACCCCTCCAAACTTCTTGAGAAAAGGGGCACATTAACAACAAATGATTAACCATTTCTTCATCTGAAACACAGAGAGGGCACCTGGAGGGTCCTTCCATTCCACGCCTTCTCAGGTTATCTCTAGTGAGGATACTTTTATGCGTCAATGTCCAGCAAAAGAATTCAATTTTGGGAAGAGAAGGAAAAGACCAAATAAATTTCCATTGAGTTGGCTCCGGGGAAACATTTGGGATAGCCATCATAATTTTGTAACCTTTTGTTGCTGAGTATGAGTCTGAAAGTGAACCCCACCCTCTTTTGTCCTTAGAAGAGGCCTTCAAAGGAGATTTTCCTTGGAGAAAATCTAGCAATAAAGTGGCTTCACTATCCACCCATTGAGGGATGTCCCCAAGATTCCAACCATCCCAAAGACTTCCTGCATCATCAGTCCAATTAGAGATGTCCCAAAGGGTTTTCAGATTGCTGACTTGAAGCCAAAATCTGATATTTACAAGTTCTTCCATCTGATTCAAGGGCTGATCTCCAAGGATCGAATCTTCCCAAATTCTTAACTTTTTCCCATTACTTGGGATCTAGTATAGCTTGTGACTGAAATGCTCCATAGCTGTGAGACAGAGTTTGAATACCAGTGATCCTTTGGTTATTCTTGGAGGTTGGTCCAAACACCTCAAGCGATGCCCATGAAACTATTTTTTTCCACAAAACTCTCTTGCTCCAACTAGGATTCCCAGAAATAATGTTCCAAAGGAGCTTGGAGCACAGAGCAAGATTTTGGGCTGCCAGATCACACATTTGGAGACCTCCTTCCAAGAATGGCTTCTTAAGAGTGTCCCAGTTTACTAAATGGAGCCTTCTTTCATTATTCCCCCCCTCCCATAGAAATCTTCTCAGCATACCATCCACTTTACTAATAAAGGTTTTAGGGGCAAGTAGAATGGAATTCTAACATAAAGGTAGACTTATGAGAACAGATTTCATTAGGATTACCTTCCCAGCATTATTCAACCATGAGGCTCCCCAAGCTTGTATTTTGAGTTTTAGCTTGTCTAGCAGGGGCATCCAGTGAGCTACATTAGGGTTTGATTTGAAGATTGGGATCCCAAGATACTTAAATGACTCCCAGGTCAGGATTCCTTCCATTTCTAATAACCTTGCTATGTCTGTCAAATCCTTGATCGAGCAATTCGGCCATATATTGTGCTTTTTAGATAGTTGATCTTGCTGCCTGAAAGCTCCCTATAAATGTCCAACTCCTTCTTGAAGGACCTAGCAGAATTTATGCTAGCTCCTCCAAGCAATAATGTATCATTACCAAACTGGGCACGATTTATGTCTTTAACATTTTGAGCCATCCTAAGGCCTAGCAATGTTTGGATCTATTGACAATAGTCTACCTAGAAGCTAAGAACTGAAGCTTGAATGGTGTAAAGAAGCGGGACAATCGGCAACCTTGTCTTAGTCCCCTCGAGGCTTGGAAGAATTTCATTGATCAACCATTAACCAATGGCACTATCCAAGGGGAGGCTATGTAGGCTTTCACCCAATTTATGAGAGATTTTGAGAAGCAAAATTTCTCCATCACAGAAAACAGGAATTCATGTCTCACCCTATCAAAGGCATTTTCCAAATCTATCTTAATCACCATACCTTTCTCTTTTCGATGATAGCTTGAGTGAATTGATTCTTGCACCAACACAATATTGTCAAGAATCTTTCTCCCTTTGATGAATCCTCCTTGGTTTTTAGGGATGATGACCGACAGAATTTTCTTAAGACGGTTAGCTATTATTTTGGTAACCAACTTATAACTTGTATTACACAGAGAGATGGGCCAGAATTTGCTGAAGTCGGTGGCACCTTTGCTTTCGGAATCAAGGCAAGGAAGACCGATTTGGTATTGCCTCCTATATTGGTACATGTTTGATATTTTCCAACCATTCTCATAAGATATTTTTTAATTGTAGGCCAGCAAGTCAGGTAGAACCTTGCTGTGAACCCATCAGGGCCAGGAGTTTTATTTGGTTCCATGCAATCCAAAGATTTTTTAAGCTCATTCATACTGATTGGAGAAATCAACATAATATTATCAGAATCTTGAACACAATGAGGAATTAGATCAATCGGGTAGGCTTGAGAAATGATAGGAGGGTCTTCTAGGGCCGAGTAAAGATCTTTGAAGGAGTGGGTTGCTCTCTTTATGCCTTCAAAATATTTAACCACAGTGTTTTGATAGTGAATTTCATTTACTATTTTGAAGTGCTTGCATGCTTCAACTTGCTTATGGAAGTAGCTTGTATTTTCTTCTCCGTCATGTAACCAAAGATTTCTAGACTTCTGCCTCCAGAACTCTTCTTCAGCCCTACTTTCTCTATGGAAATATTTTTGTAGCTCTACTTATTTTTGAAGAAGGATTTGAGTTACATCGGATTTCTCCATTGTTAATTGATTGACTGCTAAGCTGTCATGCTTCTCCTTTCTTTTGGCGGTGGGCTTTTTCAACCTTTTAGCCCACTCCTTGAGCTCTTTTTTAAGTCCCCTCAATTTTTCTTCCCACACAAAGAAAGGGGATCCTTGAACTTGCCAGTTCCAGGCCTCGAAGACCACCTCCTAGAAACCTTCTTGATGTATCCACAAAGGATTGAATCTAAAGGGAATGGGGCCAAGATTTCCATCCAAGGAGAGCTCAAGCAGAATGGGTTTATGATCAGAGGTGTAGTTTGGCAAGATTTTAGAGGTGACCTTTAGACCGCATGTCAAGAAGGAGGTTTGGACAAGAAATTTTTCCAAACGAGCAGCAATGTGGCCGGGGCCTATCCTTTTGTTGGACCAGGTGAATTTCCCAGATGTGGGCTTGATATCCTCCAGATCCCAACCTAATATTAGGTCTTCAACCCATTCTCTAGCTGGGTCCCTGACCGGCAAGCCCCCCTTTTTCTCTTCTGCAGCTAGCGTAACATTCAAATCACCTACAATAATAATATTTTCTGGATTGTGTAAGAAAAGATAGGACTAGAGCGAGTCCCAGCAAATTTTTTCTTAGCTGGTAAGACCGGAGCATATAGATTGAACATACTTACTTGATGTCCAGATTCTTTGTGGAGGAGCTTAGTGAATAGCCAGTGGGGGCAACATTCTTCATAAATTGGATCATATTTGGAGCTGTCCCAGAAGGAGGCACTGACAGCTCTCCCTTGGCCTTTGTGCCAAAATGCTTTGCTTGCTTGGAGGAGTAGAAGGTCCTCCAACTTTGTCTCCTAGATGAGAAGGATTTCAGGCGAGTACATCCTCACAATGTCTTTCATAGCTTCTTCTTTCAACCTGCTGCCTAACCCTCTGCAATTCTAGGAGACGTATTTCATTATTTACTGGCTTGGGAGGTTGTGGCTCCTTTTGGAGCCTGACCATGCTTGCGCTTGGATCTGGTATTCATCATTCCTTTGAGAGCTTTCTTAAAGCCTTGGAGTACATCTAGATAAGTTTTTTCCTCTCTCTGTTTTTTCTTGGACTTTTGACGCATGGCCGACTTGATAGGAGTGACTTGTGAGCTGTTTGATTCGGAGTCTCCATCTTCTAATTCTCCCCCAGAATCAGAGCCAAGATTGATGTGCTCCTCGTTTTCTTCTTTTTCCCGTTGATCATCCTCTGATGGAGGAAGACTTGTTTTTGCTTCGGTTTCTTTCACTTTCTTCGATGGGTCTTTTGGTTCCTCTTGGATCTCATTAGCATCCACCTTTTCCCCAGAGGAAGAACCTACTTGGAACTTCTTTGGCCTTTGGATTAGGTTGGGGCTTCACCAATCACCCTGAATTTTTCTTCTCAGTTGGTTTTTGGATTGCCTTGCCCTTTTTGATCTCTTTACATCCTTCTTCGTCCACTTTGTTCCCTATTAGAGCTTTTGGGAAATTTCGTTGGAAGTGTCCATGTTCGTGACAGGTTCTGCATTTGAAAGGCAATTGCTTGTAATCCAATTTTTGATAGTGATGCCATTCTCTAACTGTAAGTTTTACCGCTTCAGGCATTCCAGCTTCTAGATCCACTTCCACACAGATTCTTGCACAGGTATATTGGCCCTTGTTATCTGCTTTGTCAATGAAATGGCATAGGCCATTTCCAATCTTCTGCAAGGTGTGATATCTCCAGCAATGGATTGGAAGATTGGGGAGCTAAACCTAGACTGAGACCTCTTTAGGGACATCGACTGAAGGATCGAAGTTGGGGGTCCATTTATTAAGATATATACCCTGATTTGCCATGAAATATGGACCATCTTTGAATACCAGATCTCGATCTTCTTTGCAGGTGAACTCAAAAATGAAATACCCTCTTACCACAGCATAGCAGATCACATTGTTTTTTAGCTAAGGTCTCCAGTTGCATTGGATCCAATCATCTGTTGTTTTTGTAGAGGGCCAGCATCCCATAAATTGTCCTACCAACCCTCTGTCAGCCAGGGCTAGGGCGATTTTTATTGGTTGATCTTCTGGCAGGGTGATCTCAGGAATTTCCTCCAGTTTTTTGATAAATTTCGAGACTTCTGGGTTCAAATGTTTCTTCCCTTTCTACATTAGCAACCTTTAGAATGCTTCCTTTGATGAGATCGGTGGGGTGGGAGAAAGCTCCCCACCCCTAGGCGCACTCATGGCGGTAGTTGTGGCTCCTCTACAACCGCAATACCTAGCTCAGAGACGTGATCGCCGTGCGTGGCCTTAATTATTATTTGTTATCACTAATTTTTTTGTTATAATCATGATATTGATTGATTAAATGATGGATGAAAGTGTGGAAAATTGTTAGATGAACTATACTTGTATTGAAAAGAATAATCATAGATTCTTCAAATTTTTTACAGACAAAAAAACCCTTTACAAACATAATTTCTAAATTCGAAAATACAAATCAAGTATTCATGTCTAAAATGTTGCTAGATTAAATAAATAAAAATATGATTTTTACATAAAATGTCCATTCATATTACAAAAATTCCCTAGTGAAGCGCATTATAGATATGTTTATGTAACTCATGATAAAAGAGAATTTTTGGTGATTATAATACATTAATTCCCCTTGCAACTTGTATGAGGTTCACATCCATAGAAAACAAAGATAAGGTTGACAACTTAGAGTGTGAAGGAAGGGAGGAGAGGAACATGTGGGCTACCTAGTGGAAGAAGGATCATCCAACTTCTCTCCTCAAGATGAGTAAAACAAAATAGTTCATTATTCTACCTTTCAAGCTTGAATATGCTATATTGGTGCGATTACCTAGTAGAAGAAGGATCATCCAACTTCTTTCCTCAGGATGAGTAAAACGACCTAGTTCATTATTCTATCTTTAAAGTTTTAACACACTAAATTAGATGGTAATGTTATTTAAAAATGCCCATTTGATTTTTAGGAGTCTTAATTATTTTGAAAGAGTATTTACATTTTTATGAGTTATGATGATCATCATTTTAATATTTAAAATTCTATATGTATATGTTGTTATGTTTTACTTATACTAAGAAGTTTGAGGTGCATCTTACAATTTAGTAATAAATAAATATAACATTTGAGTAATATAAACACTCTAAGGAGAAAAGAATTTTCACTACCTAATTAACTAAAAAAGATATTAGAATCTACCATCATCTTAAATTTGAAACTAAGAGGAGGCTCCATTGGTCTGAGAAAGTCAAAGGGAGCAGGGGACGCATCTGGATCCAGTCTTCCCAAGGCAACAAAAATGAATCAAGGAAAAAGAAGTGGAAGACACTCTTTCAAAGACGTATTAAAAGGGAAATTGGTTGCCTCAACCAATCCAGACCAAACATACACCATACCCAATCCCTATATTGTGGAGCATCTAAATCAATCCCTAGCATTTCTTGTAGATATAGCTGAAACAAATGATTTGTGTGCAACTTATGAGGCCCAAGCCATCATTTGCAAATTCAAAAGTTATTTGCCAAAACTAATGGATCTATTCCACTCGATATTTACAACTTGGACAATAAACTGTGAAATACACCTCTGCTCCATAGGATTCTTCATAATAAATTTTGTATCATCGGAAGAAAGAGAATATGCATTGTGTGAAGGCTCGTGGTTTTGGGGATCTACAGGTATTTTTATTACCCCATGGTTCCCAGATTTTGATGCTAATACAATGGCGGTATCAAGAATGCCGATGTGGGTTAGACTGCATAATCTATCCCTACATTTATGGCATTAAAAACTACTAAAAGACATCGGGTACCTCTTAGGTTGATACATAAAGACTGATACACAAAGTGTGGAGTAAATAATCTTCACTTTTTCTAGAATCTGTGTAGAGGTGGATCTCAGCAAAGGGTTATCGGATCGCATCTTCTTGACACATAATAACCAATGCTGGACTCAACTCCTAGACTTCAAGAACATGACTTTTAGATGTCGATTATGTTGTTAGACATGACATCTACAAAATACATCTTCCAATGACAAAAGAAAACCATGCAAGAAGAAAAAACCAAAGGGATGGAAATTTCCCCAGCATTTGCCTGAAGACGAAGAGGATGAAGAGGAAACAAATCCCCTTATCAATGAAGAAGTCCATAATTCACAAGAAAGGGTAGAAAAAGAGGAAGCAAAACATTAAGCACCTGAAATCCCGATCACCAAATCATAGATGGAAAGGTCTATTGATGTATCAGAGATGGGGGGTTACATACAACACCATGTATCTGAAAGTCCGAACTCCGATAAGGAAACTCCAAGAATAGATTTGGAGAACCATATAGAACTTGTATCAACCACTCCTTCAAAAAGGAGAGTGGTGGAAAGTAGAAAAGAAGAAATGGAGAAAATGGTAGTGTGACCATGTCCATACTATTGTATTTTATTTTTGATTGGCTTTGCAATCACTAGTATTGACTCGCATGATGGAATGTTTTGCAAGCTCCTACAACATGTGATTTTGTTTTCACTAATAAAATTACGATTTTTCCTGGGGAAGAAGGGACACACACACAAAAGAAATTCCTAAATCGAAAGTGATGGTTGTGGTTGCGATGAGAACTGCCGCAGGGAATTAGGTTGGCCTCGCTTCGCTAGGTAGATAGTATGGCCTCTAAAGGTGTTGTAGATCTAATTTGGGCATGAATTTTCTTAGTTTTGGCGAAATCTTGGATCTGAGGCCGATACCCTGTTCAAAAATCACCATCGGAGAAACGATGCATAGATCGAAAGAAGGGTCGCTGGGTGTTTTAGAAGTTTATTCCCATGTTGTTATTACGATAAAGGGATTAAGAAAATTGGGGAGAGGGCCATCGGAAGAGGAAACAATTTATTTCCTTTGTGGGATTTCCATAGAAGATACGTGGTTAAATCTATGGGAGAAGGTTTTTTTAGCTCGCTGAGGGAACATATCTGTTGAGATAGCGGATCCAACCTAGATCTACGATGTCTATTGCGCTATCCGACGAATATGTATGTCATCTCTACAGATTGAGAGAAATTGTTGGATTGTTTTGCGATCACATAATCATCTATCCCACACCTCGTGAATCTGTCCTCTAGCACAGATCTAGACATCTAAGCAAATTCCTATCAAAATATTATGGATTGGGAAGTTCATAAATATTTTCAAGTTTTCATTAAAACTCCAACTAGTAAATCAGTTCTCTTATGGTTGGGGCTTTACGAAGCGTCAAATCATTGAAGAAAAATACCCATCATATCATGGGTATTCTGATGCTCACACAAAGCCTGATCTGTGAATACCAATCTATGCAGGATAATCTGTGAATCCAATATAACAATATTAATCTATCATCCACCATCATCTTAAATTTGAGAGTGAGAGAAGGCTCCATTGGTCTAAGAAAATCAAAGGGAGCAAGGGGCGCATTTGGATCTAGTATTCCCAAGGAAACATAACTTAATCAAGGACAAAGGAGTGGAGGGCCCTCTTTCAAAGAAATCTTAAAAGGGAAATCAGTTGCCCCAACCAATCCAGACCAAACACACAACATACCCAGTCCCTATATCGTGGAGTAGCTAAATCAAGCTCCAACATTGCTTGTATATCTAGTAGAAACAAATGATTTTCACACAACTTATGAGGCCCAAGACATCATCTGTAGATTCAACAATTATTGGCCAAAACCAGTGGATTTATTCCACTAGATATTTACAACTTGGACAATAAACTGTGAAATACACCTCTGCTCCATAGGATTCTTCATAGTAAGGTTTTCATCGTCGAAAGAATGAGAATATATATTGCATGAAGGCCCGTGGTTTTGGGGATCTATGAGTATTTTTATTACCCCATGGTTCCTAGATTTTGATGCCAATAAAATGGTGGTATCAAGAATGTCAATGTGGGTTAGACTGCATAATCTACCCCTACATTTCTAGCATCATAATGTACTAGAAGGCATTGGTAACCTCTTAGGTCGATACATAAACACTAATATACAAATAGTGGAGGAAATAATCTTCACATTTTCCAAAATCTTTGTAGAGTTGGATCTCAGCAAAGCTCTACCAGATCGCATCCTCATGACAGACAACAAGCAATGCTGGAATTAGTTCCTAGACTTTGGGAACATTACTTTTAGATATCGAATATGCCGATAAGAAGGACATCTGCTAAATACATTTCCTAATGCCAAAAATGAACCATGCAGGAAGAAGAAACCCGAGAAGCAACCAAAGGATGGCAATTTCCCCAGCATATGCCTAAAGTTGAAGAGGATGAAGAAGAAACATATCCCCTTATCAAAGAAGAAGTCCATAATTTACAAAAAAGGGTAGAAAAAGAGGAATAAAAACATGAATCTCCTGAAATCCAAGTCACCACGTCATAGAAGGAAAGGTCTATCGATGTATCGGAGATGGGGGGTTACAAACGAGACCATGTGTCTAAAAGTTTGAACTCCGATAAGGAAACTCCAAGAATGGATCTAGAGAACCAGTTAGCACTTCTATCAACCACTCCTTCACAAGGAGAGTGGTGGAAAGTAGAAAAGAAAAATTGAGAAAAGGGTAGCTTGACCATCTCCATACTATTGTAGTTTATTTTTGATTGGATTTGCGATCACCAGTCTTGACTAGCATGATGGAATGTTTCGCATGCTCCTACAACATGTACTTTTGTTTTCACTAATAAAATTATGATTTTCCCTAGGGAAAAAAGGACACACATTGAAAAGAAATTCCTAAATTGAGAGTGATGGTCGGGGTTGCAATAAGAGTTTCTGCAAGGAATCGACTCAACCTCACTTTGTTGGGTGGATCATATGGCCTCCAAGGGTGCTACAGATCTATGTCAGGCATGATTTTTCTTAGTTTTTGTGAGATCTTAGATCTGAGGCTAACACCCTATCCACAAATCACCACTGAAGAAATGATGCATAGATCAAAAGAAGGGTCACTAGGTGTTGTAGAGGTTTATCCCCCTGTCATTATTACAATAAAGGTACTGAGAAGATTGGGTGGAGGGACATCAAATGAGGAATAGGTTTATTTCCCTAGTGGGATATCCATGGAAGATTCATGGTTAAAGTTATGGGAGTGAGTTTTTTTTCAGCTCACTGAGGGAATAGAGTCATTGAGATAGCAGATCCAACCCAGATCTGGAGTTCCTATCATGTTTCCTAACAAATATACATGTCATCTCTACAGATCGAGGGAAATTGATGGATCATTTCACGATCACATAGTCATTTGTTCCACACCTAACAAATCTGTCCTTTGGTGCAGATCTAGACATCAAAAGGAATCCCTGTCAAAATCTTATGGATTAGGAAGTTCAGAAATGTTTTCAAATTTTCATTAAAACTCCAGCCGGTAAATCAGTTCTCTTAGGGGTTGAGGATTTAGAAAGCATTAAACCATTGAAGAAAAATATACATCATATCATGGCTATTATGATGCTCACACAAAGCTTGATCTGCAGACGCAAATCTATGCAGGATGATCTGAGAATCCAATATTATAATATTAATCCATCATCCACCATCATCTTAAATCTGAGACTAAGAGGAGGCTCCATTGGTCTGAGAAAATCAAAGGGAGCAAGGGGTGCATCTGGATCTAGTATTCCCAAGGAAGCAAAACTGAATCAAGGACAAAGTAGTGGAGGACCCTCTTTCAAAGCCATTTTAAAAGGGAAAACAACTACCTTAACCAATCCAAGCCAGACACACAACATCCCCAGTCCCTATATTGTGTATCAGCTAAATCAACCACCAACATTGCTTATAGATCTAGTAGAAACAAATGATTTGTGAACAACTTATGAGGCCCAATACGTCATCTATAGAATCAACAGTTATTGGCCAAAAGCAATGGATCTATTCCATTGGATATTTACAACTTGGACAATAAACTGCAAAATACACCTATGCTCCAAAGGATTCTTCATAGTAAAGTTTGCATCATCGAAAGAACAATAATATATATTGTGTGAAGGCTCATGGTTTTTACCCCATGTGATCTAAATTGGAGCAGATTAGTAATGCTGTCCTAATTCCCCATTCAGAAATAAACCCAAGATGCTTATCATTATCTTTTTCAAGTGCTTAAGGATTCAAGAAATTTTGAAATTAATAGATTCCCATGAGAGTTTCTTATGTAAATGTTATAAAAAATTTAACATAAAATCATATGTTGAACAATAACAATATAACAACAATGAACATCAATATACAACACACAACAAGAACATGATAAAGGAGTTCACCATTGTTGGGCTACGTCTCCTTGGTCAAGCTTCCAATGGCTGAGGCCTCTCTATTATGCTCAAATTACATCAACAATGTGTTTACAATGCTTAGATGCCTCTGAAACCTATCTCAATGATTTCAGAATACTAAAAACTACTAGAATTGACTTTTTTTGCCTTAAATTTGGATAAGAACTAAAGGAGTTATGACTTCTCCCAGTTCTCCCACTATCCATTCCACAAAATGCTCCAAAACTGGAAGAAAACTACAAATTAGCCCCAAAATTCGCTAACCAGGCAATAATTTTTCCGCATTGCTAGCCATATCCTATCAGCCTTATCACAGATCACAATCAACTAGTTTCGGCAGGCGAAATGTCTTGTTTACTCGGTGAAATGTTGTGATTGCAATATCGTGGACCCGCTGGAGTTTTAAACTGTGACATATAATGTTATCGCATTTGAGGTCTGTCGCATTCGGGACTTAACTTGCAATGAGGCATAATCCTGCCACTGCTGTGATTGTGATATGTGATCACATTGCTAACCTTTCGAGGGCCACGACCAATACCTGTTCTTTGATCCCTTTCACCATCTGTAATATGCGATTGCAATTGGATCGCATCACAACCTGAACCTTCCGAGGGCCCATTTGAAACACCTTTTCCACCTATCGCTGCAATTTGTGAGGGCCAATGACAGGTTGCCACTTGGTACCTCCTTATTCGCTTAAGACTTGCCACATCATCCTAATCTTGCCATGTAAGAAAGTCAAACTTGAACTTTGACTTGCTCTAACTTCTCCATATGAACTCAGAGTTCGAGTGTCGTTCACACTGTTGGATTCATAATGACAAGCTCTTCAATTTGAAACTGAGTTTTAGAATATTGTGACACTTTTATTTTTTATCATAATTTTGAGCACCTGATCACTCCTCCCCATCGGAAGCCTTTTGGACCCCAAAAGGATCACTTTCAATTATTGAATAGATGAGGGCATTGCTCCCTCACCTTCCCCACTTTAATCCATTTGGCCTTTGATGGATGTGTACCTTTGAGACCCACTCAAAGATAATCAATATTTCCTCTTTTGGTTGTCCTTGTCATTTTGTCAAGTATAGTGCCTTGTTGAAGCACATCAAGGTATTCGGGAGAAAAGTCTTCAACAGATGGAATTTGAACATTCTCTCGATCTTCAATTAGAGGTTCATACAATCTCAAATTTTCAACATTAACAACAGAATATATTTGCATATATGAAGGCAAATCAAGCTTGAAAGCATTATTATCATTTTTTTCTAGAATTTTAAATGGACCATAATGAATTGGCTTCAGCTTTTTACCTTCACCTTGAAACCTTTCCTTGCTAATGTAGAGGTAAACTTCATCACCTACTTGAAACTGATGATCCACACGATGCTTATCATGCCTTGCTTTATAATTGCCTTGACTCTTTTCTAGTTGTTCTTGAACTGTTTGGTGAATTAATTGAATTTTCTCAATGAATTTCTTTGCTCTGTCTACGTCACTATGTCCATCTATAGCTACATCTTTCTCAAAGATGAAAACCAAGGGCGATTTAGGAAGATAACCAAGACATTCCTCAAAAGGCGAAGTTAGAGTAGAAGAGTGTTTTGCTTGGTTGTAAGCATGTTGAATATAATGCAACTGTTCATCCCCACAACTTAGGATGTTTGTTGCAATAACCTCTTAGCAAATGAATAAATGTCCTGTTCACCACTTTAGTTTGACCATCTGTTTGTGGATGAAAGGTTGTACTTTTCTTCAACTTGGTGTCCATTAAGTTCCATAAACTTGACCAAAAATGCCCAACAAATCGAGAATCACGATCACTTACAATAGAAGTAGGCAATCCAAAATGAACCCATACATTTTGAAATAAAAGTTGAGTTGTTTGTTCAGCTGTAATTTGTGTTTTACAAGGCATTAACATGCACATCTTGCTAAACCTATCCACAACTACATAAAAATAATCATGACCTTTCCTTGATAAAGGAATGCCTCCCACAAAATCATAGAAACATTTTCCCATGGATGTGAAGCCACTAGAAGTGGTCTGTACAATCCTAGTTTCCTATTACTAGGCTTCCTAACTACACACAATGAACAACCTCTTATAAAACATGACACACTTTCAAGCATACGAGTCCAATAAAAATACCTCTGAATATTTCCATTGTTTTACTTACACCGAAATGTCCAACAATAAGAGAAGTGTGCGCTTCCCTTATGACATTTACTCTCTCTCCCTGTGGAAGACAAAGCTTTCCCAAATTATACAACAAATTATCATGAATATGGTAGTCTAATTCCTCAACTTGGTGGCCTTGACTCAAGTTTAAATACACCTCCTGAAATTCAGCATCTTGTGTGTATTGTTCAACATAACTTTCAGGAAAAACATAATTATTCTTGAGTAAAATGCTACATTTATAACCGGTCTATAAAGCATATCAACAACTCTATTATTAATTCATTTCTTGTACTTGATTCCATATGGAATTGCTGTAGAAATCCCATCCAAAAAAAGTGCCTTGACTATTGCAATTTGGTTTGAGATTGCAGATATTGCAGAGGTTGATGATCGGTGTGAATAATGGTTTATTTTCACATCAAATAATGCTTCCATTTCTTCACACTTTGTGCCAATGCATAAAGCTCTTTATCATATGTAGGATATTTAATAACAACACCATTAAAGTTTTCAGAATGAAATGAAATGGGCTTACCAAGCTGTAAAAGAACTTCACCCATGGCATAGTCACTTGCATCTGTCTATATTTCAAATGGTTGTTTCAAATCTGGCAATGCCAAAACTGGGGCTGAACTGAGCCTCTGTTTCAAAGCATCAAATTCTTTTTGTTATTTGCCTCCCCACTGGAAGACAACCTTCACGCCAGTCAACGCATGTAGTGGAGCTGCTATGGAGGAAAAATGGCAATAAACTTCCTCTAGTACTGCATTGCTCCTAAAAAACTCCTTACTTCTATGAATCATTTGGGTATTGGCCGATTCACAATGACCAAAACTTTAGAGAGATCAATCTTTAGCTCACCTCCTCTAACTATTTGGCCCAAATACACTAAGAAAGTTTTCCCAAATTTACATTTAGACATATTTAGAAATAACTGTTATTTTATCATGATATCCAAAACTTTCCTAACATGATTAACATGCTCTTCTCGTGATTTGCTGAATATCAAAACATCATCTCAATAGACAATTAAAAACTCATCAAAAAATGATCTTAAAAAATCATTCTTAACTCTCATGAATGTAGCTGGAGCATTGCAAAGACCAAAAGACATAACCGACCACAAACAATCCCTGTTTGGTTTTAAAAGAAGTCTTCCAAATGTCCTCCTCAACTTTTCTAACTTGATGATATCCACTTCTCAACTCTAATTTAGCAAAATACTTTGAATTTTTCAACTAATCTAGAAAATCATATATTCTGGGCAGTGGGTATCGATTCTTTATTGTGATCTTATTTAAAGCTCGATAATCTACACACATGAACAAGGTTCCATCTTTCTTGGGTACCAATACAATTGATGAACCACATGGCGAAGTAGATAGACAAATTACTCCTTTATCTAACAATTCCTGGACTTGTTTTTTAATTTCTAAACTTTCCAAAAATGACATTCAAAACATACCAATGTTTGGGAGTGGATAGTCCTGCTGTAGTTGAATTCCATGTTGAATTCCTCTTTTGGTGGCAATCCATTTGGTTCTTGAAACATGTATCCATATTGATTAACCACATCAACAATTCAGCTTTCGGATTCACATCACAACCTGCAAAGGATTCCTGCTCCGTGTCATTTTTCTTCTTGATCATGAGGAGCATGAGACTCTTGTTAGAATTAACCAGTCGTTTCATTTCACATGCGCTTGCTAAAGACAGATTAAGTTTCCTGCGATGGGCTCTCACAATGTACTCCATTCCGTTTTTGAACAAATGGTATTTTTTCTCAAATCTGTGGAAAACAACCTTCCTGTCATACAAATACGGACTTCCCAACACAATTCCTGAGATATGCAATGGCACAACATCTATTTCAACTTCATCAATGAAATTAGCGGTGATTCAAAATACATTTTTGTGTGACCTGTAAATTAGCATCCTTGGTTATCCATCCCAAGGGATACGGTTTGTGATGGGGCACGGTTTCCAGATTCATTTTCTTAAGCAAATCCGTAGAAATTAAGTTGGCCTGAGATCCATTGTCAAACATCGTATCGATCTTTGTATGTTTGGAAATAACGCGGATGTGGAACAACTCTATTCGGTTTTCCTCATTTGAAATGTTGTGGGTATTATTTGTTGCGATGGTACTTGCTACAGTTGCCTCTTTTCTTTCTTTTGCCATAGATTTTCCCTTGGTGACTATGGATAAGATTTTTGTTTCATCCCCTGAGTCTGAACCCAAATCTTGTTGTGATGTAGCATTGGTCTTCTATTTCCCTTTATTGTTGAATTTCTTTGGTAGTAATTCCAGATGAAGCTTCTAGCAATGCACTTCATCGTTTCCTTCCTTGGAACAATTCTTGCACATGGGTCTCTCCCCTTCTTTCTTAACAGAAGAATTTTTCTTCTTCTTTCCCTTAAACTTCTTCCCTTTTTCAACACTCTGAAATGGCTTCTTCTTTCCTTCTTCCTGTATGTTTTTCCCTCTTTCTTCGAGATGTGTAGCTTGAACACAAACCTCATCAAGATTCGTGGGACTGAACATAAGAATAGTATGTCAAAGATAGATATGCAACCCTCCTATGTATTTCAACAAGGTATCTTCTGACTGTAAGTCTACTCCTAGCATAAGAGCTCTTTTCCTAAACTCTTGAGTATAATCTTGCATATTTTGAGTTTTCAACTATCTAAAATTTTTCCAATTCATAATGGCTTTTTGCATATGAGCTAAAGGGTAGAACTATCTTTTTATAGAAACAATGAAATCAAACCAAGTAATAGAGATCTTACCAAGTTACCATGTTTCTTCATCTCATATTGAGTCCTTTCTTCCCACCTTACAAGTGTTGCACCCTCCATTTTCAATGAAGCCAACTGAATCTTGATATCATCCTCTTGAAGGTTATGAATTCTACAATACACCTCCAATTAACGAATCTAGTTATCCAACTTCTCTGCATTAACTTCTCCATTGTACATAGGCAACTCAAATTTAACATCAAGCTTCAGAAAAGGTGATTTACCAACCCATTTTGAAGAATGAAGATGAGTATGAGTAATAGTGCTATTGGTGGAAGAGTTTGAGGATGCTTTCAAAGAAGAAGATGAAGAATATGGTGGAGATGGTGGAGGCTTGTCTCCATTCCCATTATTTACTTTTCAATTACCTCCTCCTGAAGAGCCTTCTCCATTGGGAGGCTTGGAACTTTCTCCATTTAGTCTAATGTCCCCCTCTTCATAGAGGACCTTCATCATCTCTGTCATATCAAAGAAATCCTTTCTGAAGGTCTTCTCCTCTTCTGTCATGATAGGTACTCCTTCAAGAGACATCATCTTTGAAGATTCAACTACAACTTGAGGTTGTACTAGTGTTGGAATCTCAATTGAAACTTCTGCAACGTGAGGCTAAACTAGTGTAGAAGACTTTGGCAACCTTTCTCTTCTTCCACTTGACCCAAATTCAAGGCTTTCAACTAGCTTTCCTTCACCTCTTTTGAGCTTTAACCTTGTGAGAATGGCATAAACTTGCAAACAATTAAATCCTTCTTTCACAAAGTAAATATAGTAAGCAAAACTAGTGCTCATATACCAACATGATCTGAATTGGAGTAGATTAGTAATGTTGTGCTAATTCCCCATTCAGAAATAAACCCAAGATTCTTGTCATTTACTTTTTCTTTTGGTTAAGGGTTAAAAAAACTTTTTCAATTAACAAATTACCATGAGAGTTTCTTATGTAAATGTTATAAACAATTGAACATAAAAATATATGCTGAAAAAAAACAATATAACAACAATGAACACAAATATACAACATACAACAAGCACATGATAAAGGAGTTCACCCCTCTTGGGCTACGTCTCCTTGGTCCAACTTCCAATGGCTTGGGCCTCTTTATTATGCTCAAATTACATAAAAGTGTGTTTACAATGCTTAGGTGACTCTGAAACGTGTCTCAATGGGTTCATAATACCAAAAACTGCTAGAATTGACTATTTTTGCCTCAAATTTGGATAAGAACTAAAGGAGTTATGACTTCTCCCAGTTCTCCCACTATTTATTCCAAAAAATTCTCCAAAACCGGCAGAAAACTACAAATTAGCCCCAACATCCGCTAACCGGGCAATAATTTCATCGCATCGTAGGTTAATCATGTCGGCCTTATCGCGGATCGCAATCGAAGGGTTTCGACAGGCGAAATGTCTTGTTTACCCGGCAAAATGTTATGATTGTGATATCACAGACTCGCTAGAGTTTTAAACTATGACATATAATGTTATCACGTTCGGGGTCTTTCGCATTCAGGACTTAACTTGCGTCAAGGCCAATTCCTGTTATTGTTGCGATTACGATATGCGATCACATCCCTAACCTTGCCAGGGCCAGGGCTGATACCTGTTCTCTGATCCCTTTCACCATCTGTGATATGAGATTGTGATTAGATCACATCGCAACCTGAACCTGTTGGGGCCTGATTTGAAACATCTTTTCCGCCTACCGCTGTGATATGCGATTTGCAAGGGCCAATGGCACGCTGCCACTTGGCGCTTCCTTATTCGCTGAAGACTTTCCACATCATCCTAATCATGCCATGTAGGCAAGTCAAAGTTGAACTTTGACTTGCTATAACTTCTGCATATGAACTCGGATTCGAGTGTCATTCACACCATTAGATTTAGAATGATGAACTATTCAATATAAAGCCGAGTTTGAGAAGATTTTGACACTTTGATTTTTGAGCATAATTTTGAGCACTTGATCACCATGGTTCCCATATTTTGATGCCAATACAATGGTGGTATCAAGAATGTTGGTGTGGGTTAGACTGCATAATATACCCCTACATTTCTGGTATCATAAAGTACTAGAAGACATTGGGAACCTCTTAGGTCGATACATAAAGACAGATACACAAAGTGTGGAGGAAAGAATCTTCACTTTTTCCAGAATCTGTGTATAGGTGGATCTCAGCAAAGGGCTTCCAGATCACATCCTCATGACACACAACAAGCAATGTTGGAATCAATGCTTAGACTTTGAGAATATGACTTTCAGATGTCGAATATGCCAACAGACATGACATTTGCAAAATACATGTTCCGATGCAAAAAAAGAACCATGCAGAAGAAGAAACCAAGGAAGCAATTTCCCCTGCATCAGCCTGAAGACGAAGAGGATGAAGAAGAAACATATCCCCTTATCAAATAAGAAGTCCAAAATTCACAAGAAAGGGTAAAAAAAGAGGAAGAAAAACATGAAGCTCCTGAAATCCCAATCACCACATTACATATGGAAAGGTATATCGATGTATCAGAGATGGGGGTAAAAAATGATACCATGCATCTAAAAGTTTGGAATCCGATAAGGAAACTCCAAGAATGGATCCAAAGAACCAGTTAGCACTTGTATCAACCACTCCTTCACAAGGAGAGTGGCATAAAGTAGAAAAGAAGAAATGGAGAAAATGGTAGCCTGACCATCTCCATACTATTGTATTTTATTTTTGATTAGTTTTATGATCACAAGTCTTAAATGGCGTGATGGAATGTTTTGCAAGCTCCCACAACATGTAATTTTGTTTTATCTAATACAATTATGATTTTTCTTTGGGAAAAAAACGATATTAATAATATTTTTTTATAAACAAAAATAAAAATAATAAGAAAAATGTATTTCTCAATTAAAATTAATATGTATATAATATCATATTATTTCAAATTAAAAAAATTAATGTTATTAACAACAAATTACACACTTTAAACATTGAACATTGATAGTAATTTTTATGATGACATCAATATAATAGGTTGATTAGGTTATTTAAGAGGTACAAAAGATTTAAAATGATAAATAAATAAATAACATTAAATATAATTATAATTTATGAGGTGTAGATTAATGGGTTTGAGTGGGGTTTAGTTTTTATTAGTTTTTTAGTTTAAATTTTATAAGTAGGGATTGAAGATAGAAATTGTTTTTGGGGAATTACACTATTCTAAGAGACACTCAAATTTGACGTTTTTCATAATCCTGGTGATAACATTTCACTGTGGATAAATCATTCTTCTATCCAATATACAAGCTGACCTTGATCTAAACTCTCCTTCATTAAAAAAAAAATATTAAAATATAAGATAAATTCTTTCACAATTATTGTCACCACCGCACACCATTAGTTTGGAAGGATTCGGTATATTATTAATGTGGAAATCAAATCAAATTTCCTCATAGACATTCCTCATATTTCCTCATAGACATTCCTCATAGGCATGGGGTATTTTAGTTGAAAACATTCAAATAAAATATGGAGAAATATGGAAGGTTGAGAAGCGATGTTTTTTAAATGGTATGAATGGGGGTATTTAACGATGGGGATATTTACCAAATTTATGAGTTATAAGAATCGTTAATATAAAATTAAGTAGACTTGCTTATAATTTGACGAGAGAAATTCTCAATATGAAAAATAATTAACACAAGTAAGTTTGTTCATAGATTGGTCATAGCAATTTGGAGTGAGAAATCTCCCATCTATGGAAACTTCATGATAATGTAAATTATTATAATGGTTTGGTATCCATGTTCAATAATGTTTATCTCTATTATTTTTTATCTTACATAACCTCTTAATTCCTCCTAATTTATTTTTATATATGTGTATCATTTTATATATGAAAAATTGATTCAATTTTTTTTTTAATTTTCCTGGGTGGAGTAAACTCAAAATAATGGGAGGAAGTATAACATTTGATAATGTGGAACTCAATCAACCAGGAGATTAATAAAAACCATTTTAAATCTGTTTTTATTTTAAATAAATAAAGGAATTTGGAAAAGTGTAGGCTAATGTAGAGGCAGTTGTTGAATTAATGGAGAATGTGTATTATTAGAGAGAGTTTGTTCATTAATTGTGTGTTTTAGTTTAGGAATTAGTTTCTATTTTCTGGGTCTTGGTTTTAACTTTCTTATTGATATGTAAACTTATATATTCTTGATGTTAATGATCAATGAGTAGAGCGCTCTACGTGAAGTAGTCTCTAGATGCAACTTGCTTACCTAAGCACTGCTAAGTTTAGAAATATATTTGGTTGCTTCCACTTTTTAACATGGTATCAGAGCTTAAGGAGACTTGAGGGTGAGTGAAGTATCGAGTAAGGTTGGCGTGATTGTTGTGGGTTGTGTGAGTGTAAGAGAAGGCAGCCTAAGGAGTTTGGATTGATCCGTGGAATGGATTGTTAGTGATAAGGGAGATCAATGTGCATTTTCCATTATCAGTAGAATTACTCTATGTTATACCAACGCTATATTTGGGAGGGTATCCACGTTATTCGCCCTTCACTAAAACGAATTCTCTTCAGTGCGGCCGGTCAGTGTGACCACACTGTGAAGATACCCGCGTTGGTCCTAGTCAATGTGGAGGTTGGCTGCCTGGTCGACGTGGAGGTTGTGCTACAGGCTGAGTTGGTTAGTTGGCTGTAGATTCATGGCTCGCTGACTCCCTTATTCAGTGATTATCCGTTGTTGTGGCACACTTAGTGGGAGACACTAATACAATCCTCGTGGGCCGCTGTGTTGATCAATTTTTCGCGGGTCGAATTGGAGCAGTGGAGGTCAAGATCGGTGCTTCGAGGTCGAGATCGCTCGGTTGTGTGCATTTCTTGGTTGGCAGAGATCCCTTATGCGATGAGATGCGTGGATTGTTTGTCAATGTGGATCGATTGAGTTTCCCATTGTGAGAACTGCCTAGCAGATTGTGGTAGCAAATTGACAATGGAGGAGGTGGTGAACAGTGACCCTCCACCCTGGGCCGTGGACAAAATCCATAGATCACATGAATTGATCGCGTAGTAGTGAGCATCATGGTGCCCTGAGAACCTCGAGTATTACTGCAGAGTGGATTTGTCAGCAGTGTGAAGTGATCTCCTAGCTATCCGACTGTGGTGAGCAGTGGTGGAGAACAGTGCCTGTTCATGCAATAGTGGAGAATGGTGAAGTGGACTACTGCTTTGTTTTTTCTTCACCATTCACTGTGATGTAAAGGGAGGTGAACATGTCAACATTGGTGGTGCAGATTTCATTGCAGAACTATCTAGTATGGATTAACTTTGTCAAGAGGATCAACACTTGGTGTTCGTGTGTACTTACTGAGGCTATAAGCTCTACATGCACATGCACAAGCCTTTCTACAAATGGAGTTCTATTTCTCATTGGCGTTCTTTTCCCAAAGTCCTAGAGCTCTCATGTGTAAAAATGAGGAGATCGAGTCGAAGGTTTAAACCTGGTTTGAGTTTTGGAGTTGACTAGCTTCCTATGTGTGGAGAGAAACATCAAGCTGTGGGGGCATTTTTTTGGCGACATTGTTTGGTGACCACATTCATTAGTGAAGGTGAGTATGTTGTTGTTGTAACTATTCTATGCTTGAGAATATGGCTATTTAAGATCGTTATTTTTTTCTTTTTGCTTACAAGTCGCAAAGAAGAGTTAAAGAACCCTCCTTTGGATCTGGAGATAGATCCATTGGTGACAACTCCGGTAATTAAATTCATTTTTTTATTATTATCAATTGTTGGAGGTTGAATGTTTTTTTGAGGCAAATCTAGAGATCAACCTATCATGACAAATAATCATATGGCAGAGGCATACTTGAATGAGAGAAATAAGATCGATGGGTCAAATTTTTCAAACTAGAAATTTAAATTGTAGACTTTGCTTGAGGGGAAAGTGTGTGGGCGATTGCAAATATGAATGAATCGAACCCAATTGCAGCTAGAGGTGGAACAACTGCAACAATTTAGGATTGGGAGGAGAGGGAGAACAAAGAGAAAGTGTTGTTGAAATTGTCAGTTAAAGACTACATTATCCCTCACATCAGAGAGTGTAAATCAACAAATGACATTTGGACAACTCTCAAAGATTTGTATGCGATAAAGAATAAAAACCGTTTATTGTTCCTGAAGAGCAAGATTCTTTCCATCAAAATGGAGGAGAGTGAATTAGTTGTTGCATTCATCTCTCGGATCAAGGAGCTGAAAAATAAGATGGTCAATATAGGGGAGACAATATCAAACACTAATCTCATCACAGTTACCATGAGTGTTTATTATAGGCATAATCAAATGTTTATTATAGGCATAAGCACAAGGGAGAAAGCCCCCAGTTTCAAATAATTGACAAGGATCTTGATACAAGAGGAAGACAGGTGGATGAATCTGAAACCCAAAAATTCGGATCTAGCATTAATAAAAAAGAAAAATCCTTTAAGAGGAAAATAAAGCACAGGATAGAAAGGCGTAGGTACACCACAGAGAAATCCACCTCAGGGTATGTCTTTGACCAAAAATGATTCAGGGATCAAGTGTTTTTATTGTGGAAAATCTAGTCACATTGCTAGCAATTGCCATAAGAAGAAGCTTAATGAAACTCGACATAGGCATAAGAAGCATGCAAGGAACTTTGCTAATGAAGGTTAGAATCAAAACCTCAAATTATTTGTATCTGATTCTGCTTTCTCTATCGAGAATGATGAAGCAGAAACTTGGTTTGTGGATTTAGGAGCTTCCACTCACATGATAGGCAACAAACATTGGTTTGAAAATTTTAAAGAAACTAGCAGTGGTGCTAATATTTACCTTGGTGATGATAGAGGGTACTAGATTAAAGGGTATGGAAATATTCTTGTGGTATTACCTGATGTAAATATTAGGCATATTCAAAATGTGATGTATGTACTCGTAATTAAAAAAAAATCTGATCTCAGTCTCTATGATAACAAATCATAATCTTAAGGTAGATTTTTTTAAGTCTTATTGTGTTATTAAAGATCTACTAGATCATATGAAGCCAATTGCATTAGGTATTCAAGTTGGAGGTCTGTACAAGCTGAATGTAAGAAGCACACCACACCAAGCCTTGACTTCAATATTTATGACTGCAGAGAATTTGTGGCAAAAAAGATTTGGCCATATCAATTTTCATGACCTACTGCTACTTCAGAAACAAGGTATGGTCAATGGTCTTCCTGTTTTAAAAAATGGTCATGTTGATTGTGAAGGATGTGCCCTTGGGGAGATGCATAGGGATGATTTTCCCTCAAATTTAGATAGAAAGAAGAGAGATAAACTAGAGCTTGTGCACACTGATATATGTGGGCCGATGCAGACAAGGTCATTAGGATGTGCCTATTATTTTTTATTATTTGTTGATGATTGCACAAGATTTACCTGGGTATATTTTCTCAGAAAGAAGAGCCATAATTTTGAATATTTTAAAGAGTTCAAAAGCATGGTTGAAAAATAGACAGGGAAGTTCCTCAAAATTCTCATCTCAGATCAAGGAGGAGAATACAAGAAGGGTGGCTTCATCAAATATTGCAAGGACAATGGGATAGTTTGCTAGTTCATAATACCCCACACTCCTCAATAGAACGAGGTTGCAAAGAGGAAGAATAAAACCCTTGTGGAGTGTGCACACAACATGTTAAAAGGTAAGAACATGTCTAATGGTTTTAGGGAAGAAGAATTAAATACTACATTGTATTTAAAGAATAGGATTCCAACAAAAGCCTTGATATTAAGACTCCATTCAAATATTTATTAGGTTTTAAGCCTGCAGTTAATCATTTAAGAGTTTTTGGCTCAAGAAATTTTTCTCACGTTCCAAAAGAGGATAGGAATAAATTGGACTCAAAGGACATTAAATGCTTTTTCATAGGGTATTGTACATAGTTTAAAGCATATAAATTGTTTAATCCCTCTACTCACAAAGTGTTTGGATGTAAAGATTTAGTATACCATGAGCAGGTTCATGATGGAAACTGTGATAAAGGCAATGAAGAGTGGCACATGCCTTCGCTGGTGGAAGATGGAAGTGATGAAACAAGGGACAACCGTGAGCAGCAATAGCAATAGCAAAAGGAATAATCAAGTGATGCAAGTACAGTTAGCAAGCAGAGTCTATCAAGTAATGTGCAATACAGATTTGAGGCAAGTCCACCGCTAAGGAGATCAGGTATGCAAACTCAATTGCTAGCAAGATATAGGGATCATGCTCTTATAAATAGTATGTTAAATGTTGTTGAACCCTGAAATTATAAAGAAGCAAGTCAATATGATGAATTGAGGGCATCCATGGAAGAGGAATATGAGTCAATAATTACAAAACTTGGGATTTAGTTGAATTTTTGGAAGGAGAAGAACCTATAAGTTGCAAGTGGTTATATAATCCTAAATTTAAATAAGATGGTAGTTTAAACAAATACAAAGCTATGTTGGTAGCTAAAGGTTACTCACAAAGAGAAGGAATTGATTATGAGGAAATCTTTGATCCGATAGCTAAGCTAAACACTATTAGAATGATGATATCTTTAGCTACAAAACATCATTGGAGTCTACACCAACTAGATGTGACATATCCATTTATAAATGGAGAATTGAAAGAAGAGGTTTTTTTAAAACAACCCGAAGGGTTTATCAAACAGGGGCAAGAGAATTTATTCTGCAAACTAGAAAAGGCATTATATGGTTTAAAACAGGAACCCATGTTGTGGTATGAAAAAACTGATTCATTTTTCCTGCAACATAGTTATATGAGGAGTAAAAATGACCCAAATATATATGTTGTGTTTGATGACAAGGGGCAAATTGTTTTGATTTCTTTATATGTAGATGATTTAATTATCACTAGAAATGTTGATGATTTGATTAAAGAAATCAAGGTGCAGGTGTCGGAAGTGTTTGAAATGAAAGACCTCGGAGAATTACACTATTGTTTGGGTCCGGAAGTTTGGAGGGACTCTGGAAAAGCTTTTCTCACTCAAGGGAAGTATGTCAAAGGTTTATTGAAAAAATTCAGAATGGATCAGTTCAAAGTTGCCTCAGACCTTTACAATAGAATATCAGACTTCAGAATAATGATGGTTCTAAGGAGGTGGATGCAACTATGTATAGACAACTGGTTGGGAATCTGATTTACTTAACTACAACTAGGTCTAGCTTAGCTTTTGCAGTCAATGTATTGAGCCAATTCATGTCAAAGCCTCTTGAAAGTCATTGGGTAGCAGCAAAAGGCATCTTAAGGTATCTTTAAGGAACCTTAGACTTTGGTATTAAATATATTGATTCATTTGATGTTAGATTGACAGGTTCTTCATATTCAGATTGGGCCAGAAATCTGGATGACAGACGATTCATAACATGTTATGCATTCAACATTGGGTCCGGGGTCATTTCCTGGCACAACAAGAAGCAGGACTATATCCTTGTCTTCAACATAAGCAGAGTATCAAGAAATGTGTGCAACAACATGTGAGGCAGTTTGGTTGAGACTTCTCCATGATGCCAAAGAAGAACAAAAAGATGATAAAATTATCAAATGTGACAATCAAAGCTCAATCAAACTTGCAAACAATCCTGTGTTTCACAAAAAACACAAAGCATATTGATACACAGTTTCCCTTTGTTAGAGAGAAGGTTCAGTCCAAAGAAATTTATATTGAATACTGTAATACTTGTGATAAAGAAGAAAACATTTTTACCAAGACCCTTGGAAGAATTAAATTTGAATTATTTAGGGAGATGTTAGGAGTATTAGTGAACCCTTTCTCCATTAAGGGGGAGTGTTGGAATTAATGGAGAATGTGTATTATTGGATAGAGTTTGTTCATTAGTTGTGCGTGTGTCCTAGTTTAGGAATTAGTTCCTATTTTCTAGGTGTTAATTCTACCTCTCCTATTCATATGTAAACTTATATATTCTTGATCTTAATGATCAATTAGTAGAGCATTCTGCATGAGACAGTGTCCAGGTGCAACTTGCTCACCTGAGAGATGCTAAGTTTCTGAATATATTTGGTTTCTTCGACTTTTTAACAGCACTACCACAAACCTCTCATACAAAAGATTAAGAATCTATAGACTCACTGATTGAAAGGGAAATATATTAATGTTGGGAAACATAAAAAAATATATTACTTTATTCAAATAAGACTTATTATAATCAAAACACCTTAAGACCCATTACAAATTGTTCAAGAACCATCATTGGTAAGAAATATATCACTCATTCCAATAAGACTTTCTATAATAAAAATGCATTAAGAAATTTATTGATAAGAAATATATAACTCAATCCAAATGAGATTTTTTATAATCAAAATGCATTAAGCAGTTGATTGCAAATAGTTCAAAGCCTATCATTGATAAGAGACATATAACTCGATCTAAATAAAACTTTCTATAATCAAAATGTATTAAGTTCCATTACAAGCTACCCACGAGGGTTTAATTGGGGGGGCAATATCATATCACATGTGTTTATATTAGGGAACATATATTGAGGAAAATTTGATATAATATATTGAACAATAATAAGGGTAAGGGTTTTTATATTGGAAAGTATAAAAAATGGACCTCAAACTTAATGAAAAATATAAAGGGGTATAAAAAATGTTGATGAAAAAATGATACCTACAATATCTAGTGAAAGTAAGAGTTTTTAAATTAGGAAGGTGTATTGGGTTCATATTTGTAGGAGGTTAAATAATATGATTTTTAAAAATATTTTCCAATATATAATCAAATTAAAGATATTGTTTAATACACCACAAATACACGTTATATGTCAAGCGTTCATGAGTAAAACCCCTGTAAAACTACCAAAAACCCATTTTTAATAACAAAATATATAATTTAATTTAATTAAAACTTTTTATAACATTAACCCCATTATTATCATTTGGCAAGGTTAACCATTTAAAAACAAAAATAAAGGAGAAAAAGAAATACATATGGTTTTTTCACCGTTATCCATCTTTATCAATGTCAACCAAGTCCAAGAAGAAAAGACTAATCTTTAAATCTTTTGAAATTTAACTTTATATAGGAAAACATAATCAATGGATTTAAACGTTTTCTTTTTTTTCACACTTTTTCTAGGGGGACTAACTGCCAGTAGCCCATCATTTTCTTAACTTGACAAAACATTTAGTGCATGTCCATACTCTCAATTTTTTTTTATACAAAATTGACAACGTGGATTATCTGACCAAAGTTGAATGCCCAAGTGGTCATCCTAAGCTTCTTATCTAAACATAGGATAAGGTAATGGGACCTCGGAATATCAAGTAGCCCATGATTATTTTATATGAGAATCAAATCAAATTAGATTGTTGACATCTAAGTTTACACATTTAGTCTGTCCAAAAAGTGGAGGACAACGGGGCTCATCATTCCATTGAAAATATGTATATCTCTTATTATGATTTATATATTTTGATATATGATGTGATGCCATTTTCTAATGCGACCCAAGTCATCAAAATGTGGACTCTAATGATATGTATATAAACTTAAAAAACGGGGTCGGTTGGGTAGTGGGAAAAAAAACGGGGTTGGTTGGGTAGGGGGATTTTTATTAATGTTATTAAGATTTTAGAATGAGTTAATGAGAGAGAATATATATATGTATATATATATGAAATGAATTTTTTTACGATATTTTTTTTTGTTTAATTTTAATGAATCTTTGATAATATTTTAAAACTTGAGTTTAAATGGTTTAATTGCATAATTCGATTGTTTAGGGTTTTTAGGGTGAATCCATTTATGTATTTTTAACATAGCAATCTGAAATTGTTGCCAGATATGGTGATCTGGTTGAAAAGGCTATTTCACTGTAAGTTAGACACTCTCTCTCTTCTTCTCTCTCTCTTCTCTCTGTTCTTATATATAATATATAATATATATGAGTTCAATATCTAGTTATTAGTGATTAAGGTATGAATGAGGTTAATATCAATTGAGGAAGGTGAGAGGTGATTATTTTGAATAATATAGAGAAATTTAAGTTGGTGTTAATGTTAAATTAGGTTTATTGCCTTTCACATTGTTTAGCTGCGGTATTGATTATTAAAGTGTCATCATTGTGGGGATTATATATTTTGGCTTGAGAATTAGTGAGCAAAAGCGAATAAGTTTATTTATGATGGGTAGGTTAAGACATAAAATTGCACTTTTAAATTGGATACATGGATTTTTTGCCAATTATATAGAACACTGGCTAGTATTTGAGATTTTATTAAAGTATTTAGCGACTCATTAGTTAGAAATAAGATTCTTAATATGATTGTTTCAAGTTTAGTGTTAGCTTTTGTTAGTAGAATTTGGCAAGGGAACATCATTTTGTAGAAATTAGACTGTAGATTTGAAACCTCTAATGAAATTTACTAAATCACAAGGCTCGAAGCTACTCTACCATTTTGTTGACATTAATTCACCATCTAGAACACAAATCATAGACATGCAAAAGGAAACATCACACATGCGCAAAGATTTATCTCGGGGAAAACAATTTCTCAAAATCCCTTCCTATCTGTATTGCATTAATCAAAGAATAGAGATGAATACATATGCTTGCTCAAGCCTGAGCATAACCTACAAGTGTATAGTCTATCTCTCTACCTGACTGACTGACTATGGCCAACATTTAGCCAATTTTCAAGCCCTCCAAGCTCCTATTTCCTTGTGTTGTTCCTTGAGGAAATTAGTCCCTATTATTTAAGAAGTTCCCTCAATTTGATTGTGCAATTCCTCTAGGCTCTTCCTCTGACTGCATGCACTGCCTGTACACATTGGAATAGTTTACAACTGATACTGCACTACCTTAGAATCTTCATCTCAATTGGGTAACTCGAATTCTCTGCATGCATCAATTAATTTGGGCTGATTAATTAGTTAACTGGTTGATCACTGAGTGTGGTTGAAGTTCCACTTCCAAAACTTGACCTTCCACTAGTTCCTCCAACAATTAGAACTAGTTTAACTGACCATAATTCAATTTAACTGAAATAGATTGTTACAAATTAGAAATTAACCACACTCAACAGAACTCAAGCTTCCCCAACTCGAATTAACTAAGTTAACTGAGTGACAAGTTCCATGTCACCTCAGTTAACTACCTCCAAGATTTTTGCTGAAATGAAAATTTGAATTTTCTCTTGTTTGACCAAGGCAAAGTCAAATTGAGATTTCTTGCTGCATTTTCAACACTCCCTCTCAGCAAGAAAGGGATTATCAACCACCCTTATCCTACACCTGTGGAACTCAAACTTCCCTCTTGACAAGGCCTTTGTCAAAATTTTTGCATCTTGCTCCTTTGCCGGAATGTACTGCAACAACATTAGTCACCTCTGAACACAATCCTGTAAATGGTGATATCAGATATCTATATGCTTGGATCGACCATGAAAAACATGATTTTCAGAGATATTGATGCAACTTTGATTATCTCAGTAGATCACGGTTGGATCCATCATTTGATCGAACAATACAACAAGTATCTTTCTCATCTAGATCGCCTCACATGTTTCTTGACTTGCAACCATGTATTCTGCTTTTGCCAAGCTGAGTGCCATGTATCTTTATTTCTTGTTGTACCAAGAAACCATTGTGGACCCAACACTGAAAATTCCACCTGATGTACTCTTTCGGTCTGATGGAATTTCCACCCAATTTGCATCTATGAAGACACACAACTTCACTCCCTCTTTTTGTCTGTACCATAGTCCAAAATGTATAGTTCCTATGAGGTACCGCAAAACATGCCTAGTTTCCCTCCAAAATAATTTGGTTGGCCTAACCATAGCTTGGCTCAGCTAGTTGGCTGCATAGCACATATTTGGTAGTGTGTTCACAATATACATTAGTGAACCCACCATTTGTCAGTAAACAATAGCATCCACTTCTTCACCTGAAGTGGCATCCTCTTTTCTCTAGTTGGTCACTAGTGATGTCTCCATGTATTTGCAGTTGTTCATATAGAACCTATGAAGTATCTGAGAAACAAAAAGTACCCCATCACCTTTCCATACTTCCAATCCGAGGAAGTAGTTCATGAGACCCCTGCCCTTCATTTCAAACACTCTTGCAAGGTCCTCCTTACAAGATCTGATTAATTTCTCATCACTAGTTAAAATAAAGTCATCAACATATAAGACAATAATCAACAATTTACCTTCTACCAAAATGTGATAGAGGTTTGTATCCCCTTCACTTTTGGTGAAGCGCAAATCGTTGAGATAACTATCGCTTCTAGTGTACCAAGCACGAGGTGCTTGCTTGAGACCATACAATGCTCATTTGAGTCTGCACACATGAGACTCCCAATAAAAAGTCTCGAAGCCTTCTGGTTGCTTGATATACACCTCCTCCTCAATAACTCCATTGAGGAATCTTGTTTTCATATCCATCTGATGGATCTTCCACCCCATATGTGCAACCAGAGCAAGGATTGATATGATGGATGAGTACCTTCTTACAGGAGCAAACTTCTCCTCATAGTCAATTCCTTCAATCTAAGAGTACCTCTTGGCAACAAATCTGGCCTTGTAATTTTCTATGCTTTTGTCTGCTGCATGCTTTACCTTGAAGATCCATCTCAAACCCAAAACTGATTTTTTTGTTGGTCTTAGGACCACTTCCCAAACATTGTTGTTTATAATGGATTCATACTCCTCCACCATTGCATCAACCCATACAGGTTGCTCTACTACTTCCTTGAAAGAGGATGGCTAAGTCTCTACAAGCTCAGTCATTAGAGCCATGTAGCTAGTGTACTGATCTGGTGACCTTCTCTACTTGCACTGATTTGAAGGAGCACCCACATTCTCTGTCGCATCTTGCACAAGTGTCTCAACTTCCCTAGTCCTTTTCTTGCCTTCTCTGAATGGTTTTTCTTGAGTGGTTGTCTCCACTCTCTGATCCTCAATTTGTGGCTGCTCCACAACTTCCTGAGATTCCTCTTTTGGAGCCAAGAGTTGCCTACCCACCCAGGGCCGAGCCTCCGCGACCAATCAATTTTTAATTTTTTAAATGTTTTAATTTT
>APFE031635200.1:0-10570 GCA_000404065.3 Pinus taeda | reverse complement strand
TTTTAGTCACGAAAAATTGTTGATGGTAGATTTCCCAAAAAACGTCGTTTAGGGCCTCAAAACAGCTCCGGAAGTTTAGGACCCGAAAAACTGCTAAAAATAGTAAATTTTGCTATAATTAAGGAAACTGAAAAAAACTGCATGAAGCAATAGAGGGGATCCAAGTCGAATTAGCGGGTGGCCACCAATATCCACCTGGATCACACTAGGAGCTCAAGCCAACTTCTATGAGTATCCAAAAGAAGCTTTTAACTGTGATGAAAGAAAGCTAACTCTACAAAGGCTATTCTACTTGAAAAATGAGAAGGAAGACTGAAATGTAACACAAACCCTAACAAACCCTAATTTTTCCAACTAACCCTACTTTTGCAGGAAAAGAGATGAAAATTGATGAAATGAGTGCCATTGACTACTGAAAAGGTAAATTACATCTATTCAAGCTACTTCTGAAAGGAAATGAGAAGAAAACACCTGTTTGTTCTTTTGAGTGTTTTTATGTGAAATTATTATGCTTGTAATTTATTTGATTGTGATTGTGCAGAGGTTTGATGGCGAAGGAAGATGGATTTGGTTTTTTTAGAGGTGGAGGAAGGTGTGGAGAGGTCCTAAGAAGCCCCTAGTACCCTTCTAAAGACTTCCCTTGCAATCAGACTTCGAAAAACCACTCATAGGAAATTCTACAGGAGGTTGCAGGGGATCTATAGGAGGATCTACAAGAGGAGGTCGAGAGCTATTTTTGGAGGTTTTGAAGGTGGAAAAATGATGGGAAAGGGTAATTGAAGGCTAGATGAAAGTGTTGAGGTGTCTGAAGCTTGTCAAGGAAGATCAAGAGGGAACATGATGGTTAGATTTGTTCAAATGGCAAGAGGGAAGCTTATGGAGAAAAATGCAGAAATTAGGGAAAATTGGCGAAATGTTGTGAATGAATTGTGAAATCTATGGGAAGTGAGCTGGTGCTAGCTGCTTTATGGATGTATGGTGAGCTGAGGTGCCCTGCAAGAGATCTGCACATCTGCTTATGGACTAACTATACCATGAAAACATAAATTTCTCTAGCTTGACCTAATTTCTGACCTACAAACAAAAAATGTTAAACAATAACCTTTGAACAGAAAAGCATGCAAAGATATCTATTGTAAAAGAATAGGAAATAATCTAGGCAATTGAATTTGAAGCAACAAATTAACTTTTGAATCAAGTCATCACACTAGAAATTACATGGAAGAGCAAAACTGTGTTTTTGGTGGCAGCAATGGTGCCAAGACCTCAAATCATGATCCCAGGAAGGGAGAAAAGAGAGCTCGGCTGACCCTTGGATGCAGTAATGTGGCTACTTATGCTCCGAGTTTCTGATGGAGAATTTAAGGTAAGAGTTCATAAATGAAGGGGACACCCCCCTACAAATCCTCTTCCCTATTTTCCTCGAATATTGGCTGCCAAATGCTCATAAATCCTTTGACTTTGTCCAAAATTGACCAAAAAATCTGCATAAAGCACACATTAGACTTCATGGCATAATGACTAACCCAATTCGCTCTATTAGCATAAATATAATTAAAAACATGCAATAAAATAATGAGAATGGTGGATTAGGTCGAATTAAGAGACAGACTGAGCCCATATAATTACCCATTTATGGGGCTCATCATCACCCCCTACTGAAAGTGTTTCTTATCCTCTGAGCAACTAATCTATCTTCTCATCCTTGATGGCCTTGACGGCATCCAACTTTTCCCACTGCTATTTTTCTTTTTCTTCCTTTATGCCTTCTAGTAGTCCTAGTAGCAATGGAGGACTCAGCTGCAGACCAATCCAATGGACCTTTAGACTTTGCATAGAGTGCTTATACAAGGGCACTCTCCTTAGTTCTTCTCTCATTCTATTTGGGGAGTAGTACTCCTTGATCTGTAGGCTGTGGGGTAGTGTGTTCCACCTTCTCATGCAGGCATGGATGCAATCTTCCCCAAACAATATTTCCATGTCTTCAAAATGTGCAATAGCCTGAGCTAGCTCATTGATGTACTTAGGGGCACTTTGAGGATCAACTGCAATTTGTTGGTGAGTGCTAATGAGAGCCATAGGGTTTGATGGATTTGCTCTAATCACCAGAGGTTCATTATGCTCTTTTGCCATCATTTTCTAGATTTTTGTTACTCTGTTGTCCTCATGACTCCTCCAAGATGTCATGGCCATCAACTATAAGTCACCCAAATTTGCATTAGGGTCCCATAGGTTCATATCAGGAAGGGCCATGTTATGTAGATAAAACTTTGCCAACCTCGCCTTGTCCTCTGCTGAAATTTGTTCACACAAGTCTGTGAACTGCTTATAATTCTAGAATGGTATTGTGCCCCTTTGGGCAGGGACTTGATCTAAAATTGGAGCCGCTGATCCTTGAGGTACACTGCATATGATTTAGCTAGCTTCCTGCGCTGTAGTGTGTCCATAACCCAACTGACCATGCAGGCTATTTGGGATTCTCTTTCCTGTAGCTGTCTTCTTAAGATTAATATCTCATTTTCTACCTGTGGTTCCCTCTATTTCTTCATCTGTGGTCTTTCTTGTCTCTGCTGGCTTTGTTTCTTCTATCCCTGTTTTGGTTTGTTCCTCTTCCTGCTTAGTTTTTGCCTTCTCTGTGGTATCCTTTTTCTTTACTGTCTTAGACTTTTTCCTTTCTGTCGCAGGCCTCTTCTTTTTCTCTGTTGTGGTCTTATTCTTCTCTGTTCTTGGTTCCTTCTTCTTTTATGTTTTAGCCTTATCTTCCTTGATGTCATGTTTCTCCTTCCTAAAATTGCGTTACTCCTTTGTATATGTGAGTATGAAGGTGGTGAAGGAGACAATATCTTAGAATAGAGAGCAGATGAAACTGTGTTTTTTGTTTTTTTGTTTTTTTAAAGAAACATGCAAAATTTTGAATGCAATTTTCTCTTTTATAGGCTTAATTTATCTAAATTTACATCACTTCTATTTGTAGACGTGAATACCATAGTGGAGAAGGGGATAATACTTCAGCACAGAGAGCAGATAAAAAGACTGTGTTTTTTTTTTTATAAAGAAACAGGCATAATTTCGATTTCAATTCTCCTTCCTTTTCAACTCAATACTTGCTGGAAATCGCTTCACCCTTTGTATATATGGAAATGAAAAGTGGGTTTTCACCGAGCCTACCTTTTTCAGCCCGAATTTGAAAGAAAATCCCAGTTTTTCTTCTGCGATGCTGCTCACTGGCCCTCCTGTAAAAAGGCTCCTTTAGAACTCTGTTTCTGCTCCTGTAGAATCTGATAATGCTCCTGTAGAGCCCGATAAGTGAGCAGGTCCTGAAAATGACAGAATTCGACTGTTTCGAGGCTCTGGAGGTGGTAGGTAGGTTGCTACAGTCGAGAGCACGTCAACACAAATGAGAACAAAGGTGGTGAATGCGATCGACTGCAGCGTACTTAAGTTTACGGGAGAGTTCTACGGTGATGAGGTGAGGTGGCAGGAAGGGTATGTTACCCTCATCCAGACCATTGGTCCCTACTTCGTAGCCATTATGAAACTTTTATGCCGCCTTCCACAATCATTTCCATCATTCCCGTTGGATTCTGCCACTACTTGTTTTGAGATTTTTTTTGAGTCGACTGAACACACGTGCTAAGTGCACCCAATGAGCACTATTTGAACTGGACGAGGGTGGCCAATTAGCTGGCCACTGATCTAGTTTAATCGCAACCATCTCATTTGTCCATGCAGTTTTTAGATCATACATATGCAACAGAGGAACGAGTTAGTCACTTACTTGAGATCCAAATGCATTTGCTGTGAGGTGCTATGGCTCCTTTGACTACTGCATTCTTGTATTTCCATTGCTACATGCTCTTTGATTTATGATGTGTGGTTATTTTTCTTGTGCATGTATCCTCTGGATGGATCTAAGCTACAAGAGTCTACTTTAACCTTCAGATTTGCACCCCCATGTTGCTGATGCTAGATTTTAATGGGACATTGACTTGTTTTGTCCATATCTCCCAAACGGTAGACTGGATTGACCTAAAATTTTCTTATCCTGTTTCCATCATCATAATGCACCTCCCATAGAAAAATTATGGTCAATGGATGCACTGATTTTAAGAAAAATTGAAAATGGCTGAAGGTGATGGAGGCCGATTTCTTGGAAACCGTGCACTGGAATTGGTTGAAATTGCTTGGGCATGTTACTATCACCCATATTCATCTCCCCATGAAACAATTTTTTAAATGGATGCACAAATATGGAGAAAATGCAAAAATTTCTGAAGGTGATGGAGGTCGATTTCTTGGAAACCGTGCACTAGAATTGGCTAAAATTGCTTGGGCATGTTTCCATCATCCCTATGCAACTCCCCATGAAACAATTTTTTAAATGGATGCACATTTTTCAATTTATGGAAAAAAAACAAATTTCTGCTCTATGCATTTTTGTATCAGAGCATTTTGCAGTTTTTTGGACAGTAAGAAAAAATGAGCTTGGGCTGTAATGAAGACTTGGAAATGATGGAAGAGAGGTTTGAAGACTGCAGGGTGATTTATAAACACTTTATGAAGCTTCCCTGTTCCCCAAAATACTTTTAAAATCCATTTCTAGTTCTCTGTAATTTCTACAGGAGCCTCTTGTAGAAAACACAGTTTTCAAAAAAGAAGCACAGTGAGGTGGAAATAGTGTCAAGGCTAATGGAGAAAGGTGAGGGAAGGTAGGATAGGTGTTGTTATTGGTTTCAGAGCTTTCTTGGAACCTATTGCTGCTTCTTGAATTTCTCTTGCAAACCTGCAATACAACTAGAAATTCATTTTTCTTTTCCTTTTTTTCTTTTTTTTTAAACAACTAGGGTGCCTCAAAGAGGTTTTCACCCTAATTGCCTACCCTGGGCACCTCCAAGGGATTTTTTCACCCAGAGATCTTATTCTCTTCTTTCCAACCCATTGACCGCCTCATGGAGGTTTTCAATCAATGAGCCAATCTAAAGTGCCTCCGAGGAGGTGTTCACTTTAGGTTTTTATTTTTTCTTCTTATTTTTCAATTGTTATTATTATTATTATTTTTTTTTTACTCTACCCTACTTGAAAAACAAAATCATTTTCAAGTATAAGAATACTTCCAATGGAGCCATGTGCACATCGAGATAATATACAAAATGATGTGGAGGCTTGAAATGTATGCTTTGACATGTATCTAGATTTTAGAGACCAAATGATTTGACTTTGAACGGATGAAGCATAGTTGAGGAAGAGAGTACTACTGCAACTTAATGAATGTCTAGAACCATATTTGAATATAGTTGTGATGTCCTTGGTCCTTTTTCTAATCTGGATCATTCTTCATGTCTTCTTCTATCATGACCTTCACATGTTCCTCTTTTTGCTGATTTTTCTCTTGAATACATGGAGGATTTGATGGTAACCATGAGGGAGCTCTCTCGATCTCTGATTTTAATGTCCTCTCTTCATCAAATGCAGCCAATGGTTCTTTTATCTTCTCTTTTGCATCTTCTTCTGCTGGATGTGGTCCTTCAATGATATCAATATAATCTTTTTTTTTTTGCAATACTCTTCCTGGGCTGTGGTGAATATCATTGAGCTCAAGAGGAGTTGTTTGGAAGTGTTGTACTTCAACATTGCAATTGGGTTGAGCTACTCCAATGTGCGGGTTTGGAAATGGTGGTTCCCCACTATATATTTGCTAGGCCTATCTGTTGTTCAGGTTCAGGTTCGGTTGGGCAAGCATTTGGGGTTGCCTTGGTGGAGTAGGATGCAATGGTTATGGTTGAACAGGTGGTGGAGGAAAAAGAGTGGGAGGAGAGTTTTACTGGGGCCCCCACCCTTGATGAGATTCATTCCATTGAGGTTGCGACTGAGCATAGAGTTGAAATGAATGGGTGGCTGGTTGGGCATGAAATGGAGATGTGAATGACCAAGGAGGAGGCATGGACTAGGAAGGATGATTAGGGGGCCCCAAGAAGGTATGGATGTGACTTGGTTTGGGTTGTAGTATGCCTGAGATGTCCCTTGCATCCCCTACTGATAAGGTCCAAGTCCATGCGACCTCCTTTGGTTTATGTAATAGATGTATTTAGTGGCTCCTTCGGCCCCTTGGTATACAGCTTTAAGTCTGGGCAAGGACGGGCACTTGTCTGTAGAATGATTTTCTTCACAGATTGAACAAACCTCTATAGAGTTTAATGGGCATTCATTCCTAGGATGCCTCCTGGTGCATCTAGGGCAAAAAATGGCCAAAGACCTCTCTTCTTCCTCTTGTTCCCTTTTGATATGCATGGAAAGGATTTGCAGCATCTCACTCTTGAGGTCTTCCAGCATGCTCCCAATTTCACCTTTAATGGATGAATTGGAAGAAAAGGTATTGCTCCCAACATTCCTGTTTTCAGCCATTGGCTCCAGAGGAATGTTTTCTTCTTCTTCTTCCCATATAAGTTCTTCAAATATGTCTGGCTATTACCCAAGGGTTTTTCTTGATTGTAGCCACCGAAGAAGAGAGAAGGTTGGCTGTGTGAAGCAGTGGGGGTGTTGGGAAAACATTTTCCTGAATTATTTTTATCCCTATAATGCATGAAAGGAAATCTTTTTGGTTGGTTTTTGTTTTGTTGTTGTAGTAGTAGTAGTTGTTGTTGTTGTTGTTTATTTTTTATTTTTTATTGTACTTGCAAAACTGAAATTGATTGAACAAACAAATTGCAACTAACTGAAATGAATTTAAAGAGTTTAGACTTCTGTGATCCATACTTTGATAGTGAGAATAATTTCGGAAAAATCACATAGAGAGTCATTTGTCGACACGTTTTGAACCAACTAGTGTGGTTCATCATTAGGATAATTTGAGGAACAAATCTGAGTGATCAGTGAAATAGGGAATGTAGGTCCTTCAACGGCTATATTTGAGCGAGCAATGACTAAAAAGACTCCTAACGACTAGATTAGATCTGGTCTCAAGGTTTATTAACTAAATTATTCAAATAATATTATAAATTTTAATCTTATGGTAAATCATATTCAAAGAGACCATAGTTTAATTTTATATTATTATTCCAATTATTAACTTCTCAAATAAATATTATTAATTTAATAATAGACTAGGGCAATTTTTTTTTTTAATATTATCAATAGCCATATTATTATATTAACTTCAAATTTATATTAAATTAATATTATTATATTAACTTCAAATTGATATTATCAATACTATTAGCCTAGGGTAAATTTACTAATTAATAACGTGAGTAATTTAATTAAAGGAATAATATTACTATTGTTACTATTTTAATTGTCTTTTGATGATACTCGTTATATTTAAAGAGACTAAACTGATATCATTATTACCTTAATTCTCTGGTAAAAATTCATTATTACTAAATAATAGTAATATTATACTTAAAACTAGTAATACTGGTCTAGGATAAATAATTAATTATTATTAAATAATAAAGTGACTAATGTTATTAAAAGAATGATATTATTATTACTAAACTATTGTTACCATATGAAAACAACGGATAGCTAAACAAATAGAGAGGGGTAAGGCAAGGAAAAAACGAAGAAGAGGCTAAGACAAACGGGTTGGGATCCAACAACTACTAATCTTCTAGCCGTCATCCCTATTTAGATTAATAGGTCTCTTCTCGATCTCAAGGGCTTCCCTAAATTTACGATGGTGAAACTACGTAACTCTTGCGATAACTTGAGCCTCTTCGATACAGACATGATGTTTAGTTTTCTCAACATGCTATGCAAGGGCTGAGGACTTCACCCTTCCATGCTTCAATTCTACTGAGTGCTCTTTAATCCTCTGATTAAGATAACAACCTGTTTCACCAATGTATGGGGCCCCATAGGAACAAGGAATGACATAGACACCTTTCATGTCCTTAGGGTCAACATGATCCTTAACAGATCGAAGGGAGCTATGGATGGTGTTAAGAGGTCTAAAGGTCGAGGGAATATTGTGCTTCTTAAGAATCCTGGCAATCCTATCAGTGGTTCCTTGGATATAGGGGAGGTGTACCCCTAGGATCCAGTCTTTAAGATCTTTATGGACAGAAGGCTTCTTTCGAGCCTTGAGGAAGGCTTTCTGACCTAAGTGTCTACTGTAACCATTTTTAACGAAGACATCCAACAGATGAGCCTTCTCCTTTTCTAGGTTTTTCTCATCAGAGATTATTAATGCATAAGTAGAAAGCGTGTTGAGAACACCTAACTTCTGAGTAGGGAAATGATGAGAGATGGCGTGGAGATATTGATCAGTATGAGTCTTTTTTCAAAAAACCCGGTGGGAGAAGGAACCATCATTATTCTTAGAGATGAGAACATCAAGGAATGGAAGACAACCGTTGAATTCCTTTACTTAATGGCGGAGGATTGTTCATTGAAATGAAATTATAGAACTAAAAGGAAAGCAAATGAGATTCAGAAAGGAAAGCAAGGAAATGAATAATCTACTTTTGCTGAAATGGAAATTCTAGAATTGAAAGGAAAGCAGGGAAATGACTAATCTACTTTTTTTGAAATGGAAATTGCAGAATTGAAGGAACTAATATACTTTTGCCAAAATGGAAATTACAGAATTGAAATGAAAGCAAGAAAATGCAGAAATTGAAAGAAACAACTACTCTACTTTTGCTGAAATAAACTACTTAGTAGAATGTTGCAGTAGAGAATAGAAGAAAGTAATAATCACAAAATACTCTGATGCTTCCCCGACAATGGCGCCAAAAAAGTGGTGAGCACCAGTATTGTAGCAATAATGCTGCAACTCCTGGGGCTTCCTACTTTACTTTTATCAACCCATAGTTCGTAACAAACATGGAAGCGACAGTGCTGTTGCACAAGTAATAGCTCTTACTGCGGGCTGCACTTGGTCACTTGGCGCAAGATCACTAGGAGCTCAAGCCAACTTATATGAGTATCTAGAAGAAGCTTTTAACTGTGATGAAAGAAAGCTAACTCTACACAGGCTATTCTACTTGCAGAAAGAGAAGGAAGACTAAAATGTAACGCAAACCCTAACAAACCCTAATTTTTCCAACTAACCCTACTTTTGCAGGAAAAGAGATGAAAACTAATGAAATGAGTGCCATTGACTACTGAAAATGTAAATTACATCTATTCAAGCTACTTTTGAAAGGAAACGAGAAGGAAACATCTTTTTGTGCTTTTGAATGTTTGTATGTGAAATTATTATGCTTGTAATTTATCTAATTATGATTGTCAGAGGTTTGAGGGCAAAGGAAGATGGATTTGGTTTTTGCAGAGGTGGAGGAAGGTATGGAGAGGTCCTAAGAAGCCCCTAGTACCCTTTTGAAGACTTTCCTTGCAATCAGACTTCAAAAAATCATTCACAGGAAATTCTACAGGAGGCTGCAGGGGATCTACAAGAGGATGTACAGGAGGAGGCCGAGAGCTATTTTTGGAGGTTTTGAAGGTGGAAAAATGATGGGAAAGGGTAACTGAAGGCTAGATGAAGGTGTTTAGGTGTCTAGATCTTGTCAAGGAACATAAAGAGGGAACATGATGGTTGGATTTGTTCAAATGGCAAGAGGGAAGCTTATGGAGACAAATACAGAAATTAGGGCAGATTGGTGAAATGTTGCGAATGACTTGGGAAATATATGGGAAGTGAGCTGGTGCTAACTGCTTTATGGATGTATGGTGAGTTGAGGTGCCCTGTAATAGATCTGCACATCTACTTATGAAAATTGATCAAAGAAAGGACTAACTATACCATGAAAACAAAAATTTCTCTAGCTTGACCTAATTTTTGACCTACAAATAAAAAATGCTAAATAGTAACCTTTGAACAGAAAAGCATGCAAAGAAATCTATTGTAAAAGAACAAGAAATTATCTAGGCAACTGAATCTAACGTAACACATTAACTTTTGAATCAAGTCATCACACTAGAAATTGCATGGAAGAGAAAAACTGTGTTTTTGGTGGCAACAATGGTGCCAAGACCTCAAATCATGATCCCATGAAGGGAGAAAAGAGATCAGGGCCTATTGTTTGCCCTTTTGAATCTTAGCCTGTCACTGCATTAACCTACTTGAGCAACTGAAACAAAAACAACTATGCAAACTGTTAGCGCTTGAAATTTCACCTCAGGCTGAAAAAGGTAAACCTCAAGGCAACATCAAACCATTTAGCCTCGTAGCTAGCCCTACGGGGCAGGAGAAGGCTCTTTCTGGTCAATATCGGTAAAATCTTCAATGGATGAGATGACCAATAGGGTAACACTGATTTTAGGCTAGTAAACTGATCAAAAGGGTTGATTTGGGGTTTTAGGGTTTTTGGTGGCAAATTGAGGGGATGGCAATTTTGGGTGCAGGAATTGGACACAGTTTCTGCAGGGGGTTCTTTGGGGTGAGGTAGGAGACAATATTGATGTCTTTGATTGAGGTGGATGATTAGGAATGACAGGTGATGAGTTAAGGAGAGTAAACAATAACTTTGAATTCTCCTTAAACAGTAGAAAACATTGAAATTAAACAAACTTAAAAGTAGAGCATGACAGTCATGAATTCTTACTTTAACACTTCGTTTGCTTAATG
>APFE031635199.1:0-17650 GCA_000404065.3 Pinus taeda | reverse complement strand
TTTTATGAATAAACCATTAACTAGTGGTAGACTGACTAGGTCGTTATTATTGTTACACAAATTCAATATTACCATTATTGATAGACTAGGAGAATCTAATGTAGTAGCAGATTATCATTCAAGATTAAATAATCCTGGTGAAGCAATTCCTGTTGATGATGATTTTCCTAACGAACATGTTTTTGTTGTGTCAACAAAATCGCCATGGTTTGTTGACATAGCTAACTATTTCGTCACTGGGAAATTACCACCTCACTTATCAGCTCATGAAAAGCGGAATATCATACAAAAAATCATTGCATATTCCTGGACTTAAGGAGACCTCTTTTACACCAGAGCATATCTCATTATCCGTAGATGTGTAAGAGAGGAAGAAGTCTTTGATATTTTAAAATCTGCCCATGATGAACCTTACGGGGGTCACTTCGCCGATAAGCAGACTACATACAAAGTGTTACAAGCTGGCTATTTTTGGCCCTCCTTGTTTAACGATGCTAAACAATAAATTAAGTGATGTGACAACTGTCAACGAATTAGCTAACCTAATCAAACCAATGAAATGCCTTTATGTCATCAAGTTATGATTGAGCCTTTTGAAAAATGGGCCATTGATTTTGTAGGATCAATAAATCCAACATCATTAAATAAAAAACATATTTTGGTTTGTATAGATTTCATTACAAAATGGGTAGAAGCTAAAGCTGTTTCTTTTTCTACTGAAAGAGTTGTTGTTGATTTTCTTTTAACTAAAATCTTTACTAGATTTGGTGTGCCTAGAGAAATTGTTTCTAAAAATGGACCACAATTTATTTTTAATCTGGTACAGGGTGTGATGGAGCAGTACAAAATACGACATAGGAAATATACACCGTATCACCCACAAGAAAATGTTCAGGTGGAGTCCTCAAACAAGGTGATTGAGTCCATACTCACAAAGACAGTAAATATTCACAGAAAGGACTGGGTTGACAAATTATCAGAAGCATGTTGAGCATACCAAACCACTTGGAGGAACAACACAAGACACACACCTTATGAGCTGGTGTACAAGAAAAAAATCTTCTTGCCAATAGAATTCCAGATCAAGAATTTTAGGACTGCAGTCCAATTGGGGCTAGATCTCTCTGAAGCACAACATCATTGTCTTCTATAGCTGAATGAGTTAGATGAATTTTGAAGGGATGTTGTTCAGCAGAACATCTTGGTTCAACAAAAATGCAAGAAGTGGCATGACAAGTCTATCCAGAAGAAGCAATTCCAACTAGGTGATTGGGTGCTCCTTTATGATTCTAGATTCAAATATTTAAAGGGAAATTCCATACATGCTAGATGGGGCCATATGATGTGGTCAAAGCGTTTGAAAATGGAGTGGTAGAGATCAAAAATATTGATGGACGGAATTTTGTGTTCCTGGTAAATGGGCATAGATTGAAGGTATATTTTTAGCCCCTTACTAAAGGAGATTTATGCAGCAAGTCCAACAACAATCAGAAAAAGGAGTTGGTAGGTGGTAACACCAACCTGTTGAAGATTTGATTCTTTTTTTTCCTCATTAAAAAAAAAAATAAAATCCTGTAATTATGAAAATTAGTTGATTGATGATCAACCTAAAAACCAACATGCTGGCAGGAAGATCGAAATTTCAATAAAAATGGAATGTTACTTGATTTTAGATATGCTGGCTGCCACCAAGAAGAAGCAGGTTCAAGGAACCCAACCCTTACCCAAGTTTGGGGTAGCTAGCGTGGAAATTTTTATCCAAGTCAACTCTTAATTCTCGTTGTAATTACTTTTTCCGACACCAGTGCAGGTAGACCTTGAAGATAAAATTCTGCCTTTCTTCTATTTTCCCGTTTTGTAATTCCCACTATTTTTATTTTTCTAAATTCCTAATGAATTACCCTACTCTTTCTTCTAAATAAAACTACCCTTACCCAATATCGTAAAATCCCTCTATTTCCCTTGAATTTTTTCCACATCTGATTCTCGTTTATCCCCCTTGGTGATATCGTTCTTGGAATCCCTGCAGTAATGTTCCTTCCCATTCTAAAAATCATCCCTCTCCCACTTCTTTATTCCCTCATAAACTGATTGCAGAATTTGATGCAGTCAATCTAGAAGGCATGCTGATGAAACACTAAAGAATGGTGAATAAAACTTTCCTTGTATATTGACGCAATTTTTTTTTTCCAGCTACAGAATTGTATTCTATCAGAAATGTTATTTTGGTAAAATCCCTGGTGCAAGATGGAAAATGCAAGCAATTAGTGCAAGTACGATGCAGTGCAAGCAGGTCCAGTGCAGGAGCGTGACCGACTGTGGAAGCAAGTGTAAAACAATTTTCACACAATACTAGAATGTCTTCTGAAGAATGTTTATGGAATTCTATTACTCTGTACATGAGTGATTCCTGCACTGATAGATCATAACGTTATATATTTTAATTGATACTTTGTTTTATCATTTACCGACATAGGAAATTTTTTAAAGTGCAAGATATATTGGGTTCTGAAATCTTTTTTTTAATGGATATTGAAATATGTCTTAATTGAATTATGAGGTAGACCGTTGATAGTACAGGTTGTCCGAAAACTCATAAATCACCTCCCTTTGAACAAATCTCCCATCAGTTGTTCATCATTGTCTTACCTCCTAACTTGATCACTATGACCATTACACCACCAATGCATAAGCCTTTGCTACATCCAATCATTATTTCTCACCCATAGTAGGATGATACATATCTGCATTTGAACTGAGGAGACTTTATTTTATCATTAAACATGATAGGTTGGATGGGACTGAAAAGACAAATCATGGATGGACCTCTGGCATAAAATTCTTAGCAACCATTGGTATCTCTCACTAAAATACTTTTGAGGTTGTGACAGGGAATTATGGCAAATTCAAACATGGCACCCATAAGGAATGAGCCATCATCCTTGAAGGAGATAGAATAGACTATGGAATACTGGAACAACCTTGCACTATTGCAAGAATCCATATTCCTTCCATTTTTGTAGAAGTTGGATGGCTTCAACATGGCCGTGGTGCTAGAGTTTGCGAAGAGGTTTGAAGGAGGCCGAGCTAGGGTCGGCTCATTAGAATTCGAAGTCACGAAGGAGTCCATTGTGTGAGATATGGGCTTGTTGTTGGCTTGAGGGGGCCTAACCCAAGTTCAACGTTAGTTATCCAAACAAATCCATACACTACTAGCCCTTTTGGCATTAGCTTGTAGAGTGTGGATTGAAGTCTCACTTGAGGCAATATGGGGGGATACTGGAACCAAGTTTTCACCCCCTTGAGATGGTATGATGTCGGTTTATTCTGACTATTCCTACCTTCGTGCAAGTAGCTTCGCTCTTTGCTCTATCCTTCAGTACCTTCGTGAAGTGGTACAATCAGCTTTCGCATAGTCCTAACCAGGCGCTGCAGTCCTTTCGCGCTGCTAGAGCAGTGATCTGCACTGCCTCTCAAACTAGGTTAAGTATCTTACTTATCTTATTAACAAATCTTAGTTAGCTTCGTGAAAACAAATGTTCTTACTGGCGTTCACCTAACCAATACAGTTATACACATTCGCGCATCATATAAGCATTAGAAGTGAAATTCATACCCAATATAACAGATGCATAAATAGGAAATGAAGACGCATAAATGATAGAATACTTCTCTTTATTAATACTTCCAGATGATTACAGACTCGACTTGCCCTGTGCACTCAGCTATAGGGGTCCGCGCACTCAGCTGCGGACTACTATGCATCTACGCACTAGGCTGCAGAGCCCCTAGCTACAATATGACCCAAAACTTAGACTTATACTTCAGAGCTATCTCTTTAACATCTTTGTCATTGATTCTTCCTTAGATATTAGATATTAGATGCCTTTAAATACTTAGAGCTTCGCTCTATTTATACAATACCATGGTCCGTGGACCATGGGTAGATCTTTTACAACTGACATTACATTATCAAAATAAGGGCAGACAACCCTATGACTCTTTAACAACTACGTGCTTCGTGCCCACAAAATGTGAAGTATTTACATTGGAATTACAAAATTGGACCAAAATCTAGTCTCTAAGCCCCAAAACTGCTCTTGGGGGATCTTACACCCAACAGGCCCCCAACATAAACATGTTGACTCACCCTTGAGTCACTCTGTAGGTGCAGAGATCTTAGCGTGAAGACCTCCCATATCTACTTGGAGCGTTGCAACTTCAGCAGCACACTAAGCCGTTGCCTGCTAAACTTCCTCCACGCGTTGTTCGGTGACTGCTACTACTGAACTGATGCCCTGAATCCTTTGCTGAGTTTCTTACAGTTGCATGAGATTTGCTTCAATGGAGAATATAATTGCATATGCCTCATCGATCCATGGCTGTAGTCGCACTTTTAAGGTTGCTTCCTTATGCCGAGCGACATCCACCTATTCCTTGAGCACCTTTGCCTGTTGCATCCTTGCAAGCCTCTATGTAAGGGCAACCGTCTGTATAGTCCCTTTTACTTCGCCATACTTTTGTTGTAGCTCGCGCGCCTCTGTCTCTAGGTGCTCTACATTCGGGTCCTCCTACAAGGTAGTTAGGACCTCAAATGACTACTCGAACAACTCCATGCAGTTTGCCACTTCGTTGTCAACTGCTGCTGTTGCTGTTGTAACAATAGTAGTTCATTGTTTCCTGATTTTTGGCGGACCTAAAGGTCGAGCCTTCAACTGCAGTTCTGCGAGCTGCCTTTTCAGCTCCAACTAAACCCTAGCCATCTCTTCTCTAGCATTGTGCACCCCTGTTGCTAATTTGCGGACACGCACCTCCACTGGTTCTTCTACCTGAATTTCCAACTCGGAGACCATTCGGCAAGATTCCTCTATCACCTGCATAATCTGTTGATTCTGCTCGACTGCCTCATTGCGTTGCAGGCCCAACTGTTTAATGTTGATGCGTTTCTTTCTCATCACCTGCAGTGCGCGACTCTCCCTAGTTCAAAGTTCCACGATGACTCCATCCTGCAAGAGATAGAGCTTCTCCCGAGGGAGCGCTCCCATATTTAATCCAACCTCTTTCAAACTACTAACCGTGGCCCTGTCGACCTCCTTCTTTGTAGTAAGTGCCCCATCTAGTACCACTATCATGTTGGTCACCCTTGTGTGCAACATTTCCTTTGCAGTCGAAGTGCCAATCGCGACGCTGGTGGACACTGTGCTAGCTTGTGGAGTGCGAACCTGTAATTCCTGCAACTCTATCCGAAGAGCCCCAGTACCAACTGTTGTTGTTCCTCAAACTGCGAGAGGGCCTCCGTAGTGACATCCCTCACCGTTTCGCCGATATCATGCAAATCCCCCTCAGTGAGGGTGATTGGGTTGAAAGAAGTCTTTGATGCCTTTGTTTTCTTTCGTAGCACTGTCTACTCTCGTGGTTGCAGACACTTGAGTTGGGTGGATGTTGTCTACAGGTCTGTGCCACCTTATTCTATGTTTTTCTCTGGTTTTGGTGAAGGTGACTTCTGTCCTTTACGCTCTTCTTCTGCTATTTTCTATTGCTCCACCAACTTCGCAGCGTTGCGCGCTGCTTGGGCTTTAGCCGCTATTTATTCTTTCCTGCGCTTTTCTACTAGCTGCGCCATCCGAATTTTTATATCTTCCTTCTTGCGCTATGTGATAGAATTCTCTGTTTCCACCGTGGAGCCATCTAGAGCGCACCACTATGGCGACCAAGGCTTAAGGATTGCGAATATCACATTGTCAGTCGTCAAATACAGTAAATCATGCCACATCTTCGTAGGGTACTTCCACGCCCTGATGAAGACATGGTGGAAATCTGCTTCGAACTCTGCAAAGCTTTGCAAACTGTTGTAGACAGTGGGTGATAATTGTGGCTTGTAATTGATCCCCATCCAGATATTCATCTCCATTGGTATCCAAAACATCTTGCTCTCCTTTATCCTCTGCACGTCCTTGGTTTCCCACAATGAAGCATACTTCACTGCCTTTGGAAGGTCTTGTGCAACCGAAGGGAACTGGATATCTTCAGGCAGCTCCCATGCCACTAGTACGATCGAAAAAAGGAGCCATGTGTTATGAAATTTTTTCCATGCTCCTATGCCTCATGACAGTTTACAAGGAACTCATTGCATAGGTAGTTCACCCAGTTGAACTGGACTCCTTCTGCACATTGTGCTGCTAGTGCGACCATTGGCGCGGGCACCTCATCCGCGCACACTTTTGCATCACCTTCCCTGCCAATATTTGTTTCGTGACCTTAACTGCAGGGTTTTTGATGCTGGAGATGGCATACCCTCGCTTCTTCTTCTCCAACTTAAACTTCTTATTTATTGCATCCACAAGGGCCAACTCACCACCTTCGCCCTCTGAAATGTTTGTTGGATTCTCCATTGAGCAAGGTAGCCATGTAATATGGTGAATCAAATGGTTTGTGATGGGGATGGGCTCCTCTAGCCACAAGCACCCATCATGCACCAAGAAGAGCAACTGGTTGATGACGAAACCAGTCACTGGGGCGCGATGGTAATGCGGCACCTAGAGCGGGTTCAACAACCCCGCTTTCTTGACATCTCTAAGCTGTTTGCATAGCTCTAATTCAATCATTCCAGTTGTCACGCCCATCTTCTAGTGCATTAGTTTCACAGTCCTAAATGCGGGAACTTCTCATGGTCAGCGAGGTCCAAATATTCAAATTTCAACACAGGAACTCGCCCCAAGTGTGCTCCCTCAAAAATAATATCATCTGGGAGTAGTGGAGTTTGTAGAGAGATCTTGCTCTCATCTATATCCTTCGGCACCTTAGCTTTACCCTTGCGTAGAGGCACATATTCAGGTAACCGAGTAATAGGGACCGCACCCGAGGTTTCAACTTCCATCTCTACATCCTCGCGCTCCTCATCCCCCAGGAATTCTTTAGACTGCTCTTCGTCGGAACCATTTGTTGCCTTGAGGGGGCCTGACCCAAGCTCAACGTTAGTTAGCCAAACAAATCCCTACACTACTGGTCCTTTTAGCATTAGCCCGGGGAGCGCGGACTGAAGGATCACCTGAAGCAGTATGAGGGGATGTTGGAACCAGGTTTTCACATCCTTGAGATGGTATGATGTCGGTTTATTCCAATTATTCCTGTCTTCATGTAGGTAGCTTCGTTCTCTGCTCTATCCTTCAGTACCTTCGCGAAGTGGTACAATCGTCTTTCATGTAGCCCTAACCAGGGGTTGGAGTCCTTTCGCACTGCTAGAGTAGCGATCTGCACTATCTCTCAAACTAGGCTAAGTATCTTACTTATCTTACTAATAGAACTTAGTTAGCTTTACGAAAACATATTTTCTTACTGGCGTTCACTTAACAGATACAATTATACACATTCGTGCATCATATAAGCATTAGAAATGAAATTCATAGCCAATATAACATATGCATAAACAGGAAATAAAGACGTAGAAATGATATAATACTTCTCTTTATTAATACTTCCAGATGAATATAGACTCGAGTCACCCTGTGCACTCAGCTGTAGGGGTCCGCGCACTGAGTTGCAGACTACTGTGCCTATGCGCACTCATCTGTAGGGCCTCTACCTATGCTACGACCCAAAAATTAGACTTACACTTCAGAGTTATCTCTCTAACATCTTCGTCATTGATTCTTCCTTAGATATTAGATATTAGATGCCTTTGAATACTTAGAGCTTCACTCTATTTATACAATCCCATGGTCCCCTAACCATGGGTGATCTTTTACAACTGACATTAAATTATCAAAATAAGGGTAGACAACCCTATGACTCTTTAACAACTATGCACTTCACACCCACAAAATGCGGAGTCTTTACATTGGAATTACAAAATTGGACCAAAATATGGGGTCTAAGCCCCAAAATTGCCCTTGGGGGATCCCTCGCCCAACACTTGCCAACTACAGGGGAGCAATGGTTCAAAAAGGAGCGGCTTGAAAAGAAATTATGGCATATGTTTCTGAGTGACAAAAAGCTTAAAGTTAACTGGAAGAATGGGCTTCCGTAGAGCGCCATGCTTGGAAAATGGTGAGACCTCTTGTACATACTACATAAATTTGTGACCTGTGAGGGATGTTACACATTAGCGTTTGTGTACGACTTGAGATTGTTTTTGCACTTTCAGTCGGGGAAACTTATTAATTTTCCTTACTACCTTTTTTGAAGTCTCGAGAAAATGGTGAAAGGTGTGTAGAGTGGAAACGCAATCCAAGTCACATATAAGCTATATCATTATGGGCTTATCACAATCCTCGTCAAGAAAGTGCTGAAAGAGAAGGAGTGACTTGGAAGGCATTCCTGAAGGAGTTTCGGGCGAGGAGTGCAGGGAAGTCAGTTGGCATGAGTACAAGCAAGAAAAGGAAGGTAGAGACACTGTCCCCTACCAAGAAAAAGGGTAAAAGCATGCTGGTCAAAGAAAAGAAAAACCAAAAACCTCGAAAAGGAAGAAGTCTGTCTCTCAAGGGATGAGTCAGTATCGATCAATCTCTCCGATTGTGATTGATGAATCACCTCAAGTTTCACCTAAAGGCCATAACCTTTCAGTGCTTGCAGATGCAATAGCCCACACTGTGGTAAACGAAGAGAACATGGAAAAGGAAGATGACATATTGTTTTCTACCATTGTTCATAGATTAAGAAAGAAGAAGATGATATCAAGTGCAAAAGAAGTTCAGGCAGAGGGTCACGAGGATGATGAGGCACAACACATGGAGGCCCTCGACAATTTCGATGAAAAGGACATCGAAAACCTCAATGTTTTTGATGAACAGGGTATTGAAGCCCGTGCTGGTTTAAAAGAATAGGGTACTAAATCCCATAAAGAATTGGAAAAATAGGGAATTAAAAAACCTATGGAGTTAAGTGCGCAAGGTACTGAAACCCTTAGCACGAAGGCTATGGAGGGCATCAAAACCCTCAGTGATAGGGAAACCCCGGGCGCAGAAACTTTTGGCAATGTCATAATGAAAACACTAGATGACCTTAGTCTCGAAAATGACGGGACTTTCTTGGAGTCTGTTGTAGAGAAGGTATTTACACCACATGATCTGAGCACGGAGCCCTCTACCCTCTACCTCAAAAACCAAATAGTGGAATTAGAGTAGCAAGTTCATGACTTGGAGGCTTTTAACCAGGTCATGAAGGAGAAAAATTAGCAAAAGCAAGGTGAGGTAGAGTTGCTCGCAGAAGTCAAGAAGCAGAAACAACAAGTGAAAGTATGGAAGTATCGGGCTTCCAAGTGCTACAAATGCCTCAAGAAGGTGACTAATCAGCTGAAAGGAGCCCGAGGTAAAAAGCCAAAGGTAGTGAAAGCAAGGATAAGTATTGAAGTATAGGATTGAGAGCTGGCCACCCATTTTTGAATATTTTTTGCAGAAGGTAAAATGTTGTGTGAGGACACACAACAACATAGGGATGGGAGGATGTTGGTGTCCCAAATTTCTCTATTTTTACCGTATTCCCATAATCCTTAACCTCTATTTTATCTCTATTTATCCCTCTCATTCCTGCACTAGTCCAAGATAATCATCTATTCCTACATATACTTCGTATTCCATAATTAAGATTTATTAAGTGATTTATTAATTATTTTACATAGATTTCATACCTTTGAGTATATCTTGTAACTTATGTTTAACTTACCTAGAAAATAATTTAAGAACTAAGTGTTAATCATTATTTAGTGTGATCAGTGTAGGTATATTCCCACACTGCCAACGATGCTGCTCTGTGATATTCCACGTGGGCTTTTTTAATCCACAACTCCTAGTTCGGTTGTGTTCTATTTGAGGATGGACATTGGTAGTGTATAGTCAGCGATGCTTGCCAAGAATATGGTCTACAACCAACAAAGTCCGTGTTTTATTATAACCATCAGTTGGTTTTGCAAAGTTCATTTGTTAGTCCGTTCGTCCTAAGGCTTGAATAGGAAATGACCGTAATTAGTAGAATATGGCTAAGGCCGAGAGACTATATATAATGTAGACTGTAGGTAGAGCTAATATAGCAATCTCTGAGTTGTAATTTTGTTTACTTTGTATCACCCTTGGTTCTAGGTTGGACTCACACTATCATGTATATTTTCTGATCAAGTTAAAAGAAGGAATGCACTATGTTTTCTTCATGCTGTGTTTAATTTCTATTTCATGCATGATTAAGTGCTGAATAGTTTTGTTTCCTAAATGGGAAATGAGCAAGTTGGCTACGACCCAGCCAACCCAACTCATTTACCCTTGTGCTTTCGCCATTTAAAAAGTTTGCATGAACATTTACTCATTTGCAGTTGTGTGGCTTTGATTGCTCTGATGTTTATTTCAGAGTTCTGAGTTAAATTCATTTCATAGTCAAGCGTGAATGGATCCGTAGTTTGGAAGTTTAATTAAGTTTATTTCTTTCTTGCAATTTCTTTCCTGTAGATTACTTTCTTGCAATTTCCTTCCTACAATTCTTTTATTACAATTTATGCCTTAGTTTGCTTCCGCTCAGGTCATGCAAGAAGATTCTTCATGTACCAGTGCATATAGTTTCCTGCACTCCAGTTTTACTTTACAGCAAGTGTTATGTTCCTTTCCTACTTATAATTTCATTTATTCCTGCAAGAAAACGTATTGTCAATTCAAATAATAATTATCAATGTTAAGAATTATACTTTTGAAGAATATTTACATGAATTATGAAAGAACGTTACTACAAACACTATACTTTATACTCGCAGTTTATGACTTAAGAACAAGGAACATAAATGTTATAAGTTAATTGCTAAAAGTTAGTTGATGCATGGAAATTACTTTGACTGCTGCTTGATTATTTCAAATTGTTTTTGCTTTATGAAATTTACTTTCGTTGCAAATTTCAATTAATTAAAGCATTCTTTTTCAGATGTAATTTATCTCAGAATCTATCTTGCAATTGCAATTCTTTTCAACGCGTCTTTTAATTATTTTGAAAGTAAATTGGAAACTTTGGTGAAGAAAGATCTATCTCAGTGCAAGAGCTGGCCTCTTGTCATAGGAACGGAGTGCTCTAAGCCTTGAGGCTTAGAGCACGTCCATAAAGACATGTCTTTAGTAGAGAAGGTAAAATATACTTTTTTCACATAAGTACTATACTTGCATTAGTGAAAATAGATTGCAATAGTACAAGAATAGGTTGCTTGGTGTAGAAGGAAGATCAATTGGGAAACAAATCTTGCAGGGGTCCACTTGTTAAACTGTTAGCCATCTATACTGAAGATAAACATAGTACTTAATTTCAACATTTAAGAATGCTTCTAGTTGTGTGAAAGTTCCTTTCCTTGATTTCCTCGCAAATTATTATTTTACATTCTAGCACTAGAATTTCTTTGGTGTTGATTGTCTTTAAAAAAAAATTATGTCTGATTCTACAACATTTCATTTAAGAAGTAGGATTAGGAATAGGAAAAGTTCATACCACTTATGGCATTGCCTATGCTTCGTCTCTAAGTTTACAAAACCCCTGGGTTGACAATTAAGCATTGAGGAGTTTTCTTAAGTGCAATTCCTACACCCAACAATTATGTCTAAGCACATCACCTCGGAAAAAATTGGTTTCCTTGCAGAAAAAAGGATCTAGGATGTTGTGGGGATTACAAAAGAATGCATCCACTCTATTAAAGCTTGTAAATTGAAAACTCATTTGATGAAGATTGATCTCATCAAAGCATATGACAAGGTTGATTAGGAATTTCTCATGCCGATCCTTCACAAGATCAGATTCTCACACAGTCATATCAACTGGATCATGTCTTGTGTATCAACGAACAACCTTGTTGTTATGATAAATCAGATGCCTTCAAAAATTTTCAAGATCTCCACGGGACTTCACCAATGCTGCGCACTCTCCACACTACTTTTTATTATGATTATGGATGGCCTTAGTAGAGCAATTACAACTGCCAAGGAGGATGGAAGAATTATAGGATTCAAGGTAACTACAAATATTCATTTGTCTCACCTAATATTTATAGATGATGTCCTATGTCTTGGGGAGACGAAATATATAAAATGTCATATCTTTCACCAAATATTGACAAAATTTTGGAATGCATCCAGGCTCATCCTAGACAAGGAAAAATATGAACTCATCTCTATCAGCATTGAAGATGAGGAGACTAAGAAGATAAAATATCTATTTGGGATCAATTTCGGGTCTTTGCATGGCGGATTAAAATATTTGGGCTTCCGCTTAAAGCCCTACAACTATAAGAAAGAAGGCTGGAACTTGATCATTGAGAAATTTTAAAATAAATTAACATTATGGGAAAATAAATGGCTCACATTGAGCAGAAGGATGATAATGATTAAGGTAGTCCTTGAAGGAATCCTTGTCTATTGGATGAGCTTGTTCCATTTAATAATGTGGGTCATCCATAGAATCAACTCAATCATAGCATAACTTCCATGGTCTAGCTCGGGAAATAAATCGAAATATCATCTATACACACTTGCTTCCATCTATAGGCTTACTCAGGAAGGGGGTTGGGGAATTAGGGATACTAAGAAATTCAACATGGCTCTACTAACCAAAAATATATGGAGGGTGTTCATGGGCCATGACATTTGGAATAATGTATTTAGTGACAAATATTTAGACCATGTAAACCTAGAAGATTGGGTCCTTGCAGGTGCGCCAACGAAGAGAAATAAATTTTTCATATGGAACAACCTATTGAAATTGAAGCATTGGTTGTGTGGTAATCTCCAATGGGTGGTCAGTAGGGGGAACAAAATCCACATTGGACTCGATGCAATTATTAGGATGGAGCGGAAACACTCCCTCACACTACATATTATTATACATCTCAACAACTGTGGTATTTACAATTTATCACACATTGGTCATTCCTTGAATGTTGGCTTCCCTACTACCTATTGGGTGCTTTCTGAGGATTGAATCTACCTGCAAAGAAAACTTTGGAATGAGAATTATACTAATCTCACTTAAACCTAGTGGGGATTGTTCTATCAGAAAAGGCACATAGGCTCACATGGGGCAGCCAATCCATTGATGACAACATTCCAACTATGGTTGTATACTCATATATCAAAAAAGTGAAGCGATAGGATATTTGCTCCATCTGGATGGATCATATGTGGAGGTGGGAGGCTCCTAAAAAACTAAATTGTTTTATTTTGCTAGTTGTTTACAATCGTGTGCTTACTTGGGACAACCTTTCCAAGAGAGATTTTTTGGGCCCGAGTTTCTGCCCACTCTATAGATTAGCTAGTGAGGACGCAAAGCACATATTCTTGCATTGCCCTTTTGCAATCTCTATTTGGTAGGATGTCTCCATCGCTCTAAAGTTACCTTTGTAGGTTGACAAATCCCCTGTCATTTCTTGCCTCCTTAGCTGATCTCATCATCATCGCAAATTCAGGGCACTACCCTTATACATTTTTTGGGGCATATGTGGTTGTAGGAAAAAATGCATATTTGAAATATGGTTCCTGATTTTCTATCCACCTCACTCAAAATCATGGCTTACTTCATGGAAATTGGTTATGCTAGAGCTATCTGCCACAAAAATAGATGGTCGTATAAGCAAATTGACACATATCCCATTGGATTTTTTGATGACGCCTCTACGAGTGGCGTGTGTGGGCGCGGTGCCATTATCATTCTCAACCCTTCCTAGGATTTCCATTTCTATTGTCTTGGTGGTTATGGCACCAATGTAGGGGCAGAGGTCTTGGAATTATGGGGTGTCATGCATTGTGCATCTTGGCTAGGTATTTTGAATCTCCAATTGTGCATCTAATGTGAATCTAATAAGCACAATATAGGAAGGTGATATGATACCATATCCATTACTTATCACAACAACTGATATGGAGGTTGTATTTCTAATTTGGGGAGCTTCTTATCCAAAGTAATGAACACTCTTTTGAATATGGATATGTCATGCTTGAATAAAACACGCAACACTATAATCATAACTATCAACCTCGTTTCTATGTTGAATCCCTATCTAAGATGAAGTAGTATTTATAGACCATATATGAAACCAAAATGAGCGAGAGGTAACACTCTATTAACTCCATGCTAATAGATATTTCGATAATAGTTAGCTTAGCACCATTCAATCAATATGCATCCCCACATAAAGATTTCTTTCACTTATAACCACAAATATTTGGATTATATATACGTGATAGACACCACAGAGCATAAATTATTAATTGGAACCATAGCATGAGGACTAGATGACACACAATTGAGTGAGTAAGTGAGATAGGAGGCCTTGATGATGATTAAGGATTGGATGGAGAGAGGATTTAATCAAAGCGAGATAAGAGGTCTTTAAACTTGAATAAGACTTAATGCAATCATTACAATATACACGATAGATGACACATTCTGAAATAAACTCTTGTCGATGAAAACAACAAGATGTGGTCCACATTATTGAGGGTTTTTTTTAATACACATTTTATCTCTCTTCTTGATCAAGACTATTAAGGTTCCATAACTGATATAGGACTTTGAAGTTAGTAAGGCCACTAGCAAGTAAGTTAGGTAATCGAGAACGATAACCAGTGGTTATAGTGAGTGGTTGAGCAATAGCCAAGTTGATAACAATGAAGAACTAGTGGCAGTAAACATGAACCAGTGGTAGTGGACAATGAGTGGGAATGGTGAACCCCTTTAATATGATTTGCCCATGAGTGGTTGAGTTGGTGATAACTGAGTTGAAAAGAATGCACTAGTTGAGAATGAGTTGACAACAAAGAACCAGTAGCAGTGAACAACAATATAAGTAGTTTAAGGCACTTCATGCCTTGTGTACTTACAACTCTTCTATCACCCTAATAGAATGTGTGAATCTAATGAGACCTAAATTAAATCCTAGATATGTTAATGCAACATCCACTAAGGTATCCTCAAATATAAAAAATAAAAAATAATTAAATAAATGAACATTTTGATGGGAAAGTGGGCTTCGATGCAAGCCACGTGCCCTCCCCCACAAGAGGTGGAGTCCATTGCTTTACTAAATTCCATTTTTATGCCATGAAGAGCTTGAAGAGACCAAATTTGTGCCCCCAATAGGTGGATTTCTATGAAGAACTTGAAGAGACTAGCTTCTTAATAGAGAGAATGAGGAGACAGGGAATTCATCTTTGTTTGTTTGTGATGGTCAATAAGTGAGGAGGTATGTTGGCACTCCATAGAGATTAATTTCAAAATTGAAATGTTGGATTTTCTCCCCATAAATGAAGTTGCCTTGTTGTTGCATCCAAAATAATAAATCAAATAATTTCTTCAAACATCCTCAAAGTGCTTAGATAATTTAACTATTTTTCACATCTGTGTCTTTAAATCTTAAGGTCTTCAATGTTCAAGTTTTAATTTTTTCGAGTCTTCAATCATTGAAAAGCTGCCTCCATTTGTAGAAAATTTAACTCACATACCAATATAATTTCAGTGTTGAAATTCTTAGTTTCAAACATTAAGGAGTTAGTGTTAATCACTTCCACATCAATAGACTTTGATCAAACACTCTGACATAAAACAGGGACAAATAACAACAATTAGCAATTTTTCAATTTTTTTTCCAACTAGAATTGATATAGGTCTTCACCTTAGGCTAGTCCACAGATCATCCTCATAAAAGGTCTTTATAATAAAAAATTTACATGTGGCCAAATTTATATCCTCCATTACAATGTGGATATATATGATGTTCAGGAGTCTCAGAATCCAAGATGTTTTCATGGGCAAAGCTTGTCCATCAATTCTAAGTTCTATCATCTAGAAGAGTTTAATAGTAGTTTTGTGTTGGTTGATGTAGTTTTGTGTTGGTTGATGTAAAACAAAATCTTAAATATGACTCAAGTGGTACTTCAAGGAAATTCATTATGTAGATAAACTTGCACAAGAATGTGCTAGCACCCAACCTTTACTTGTTTTATCATTTTTAGTAAGTTCCAGGCATCTCATTTTTACTCTGCCAAATAGGAAATGACATGACTCGTGTATATGAACGTAAAATAATTAACCAAAGTGCACCCATAAAAACACAATGCGAAAAAAAAGAACAAAAGCTATGATTTCAAGGAATGCGATGGTGGGATTATGGCAGGCAAAACAGACGAGTTGAGGCAAGGTCGATTATGTTGTGGTAAAACACAACCCCCCCATTTTTGACTTGTTTATTTGAAATAATGGGGACCCTTTCCATAATTTTTTTGGCTAAACGCCTTTTAGGATTTTTATTAAGTTGATTATCCTATGATTTTGTTAGTTTTTCATTTTTTTTAGATTTTTTGTTTTGATTGCTTTGTTAAAATCGTTTTTTTATAAGATTTCCATTGATACTTGTTTTACCTCATTTGGTCAACTGGTTTATAAATGACACTTCTTTGAAATCTAATAATTTATGTAACCTGGGTTAAAATGCGTAAAATGTACAATATTCCATTTTTGTAATTAAATTAGTTCAATAATGCATTTATTTTAAAATATTAACCTTTAGTTAGTTTACTAACATTTTTCACTTTTTTTTTTTTACTTGTACAACCAAATCATAAAGCATTAGGATTTCAATCATTTATTCCAATTTTTTATTTTCAAATAAATTACTAATCTTGAAACTCAAAAATGTCAAAATGGTTATAGTTTATATTCTTTATTTGTAACAAAAGTCGCTGTAATTTTAGGATAAAAAATAAGCTTTTAAATAATTTCATATTTTAATTAAAACTCATTAAAATAGAACCAAAAACAAAAAAAACTAATATTTAATATTAAATATTAATTATTATATAAAATATAATTAATAATTAAATTTAAAATTTGATATTTAAAATATATATAAAATAATAAATATATATATAATATATATATTATATATATATTTTTTAATTGGATCACAAGATGGGCATTCGCATCGCGGGTTTTCAATGATTGGCATTTTCTAAAAAACCCCTAATAATTTACATTTCCCCAATCCCAATATCAATGGCTAAAGTCAAGGCATGGAGCATTAACCTTATGTTTTGATTTGAATTTCGAGTAAAACTCATATGTATGAGTTAAAGTGGATTAGTAGTTATAGTTTAAATATAGATAAGTTTTTTAATATTTAATATTTAATTTAAATTAATTAATATATAATTAAAATTAATTAAATTAAAATAAAATAACTATTATTTAGATTTAAGATTAAGTAATAACTGTTTATTAAATAATTAGTTTAGTTTATGATTAACAATTAAATTAGAAATAATTAGAGTCTAATATAAGATTAGTTTTTAATAAAAATTTTGATTTTATAGTTTTTGAGACCCAAAACACAAAAAAAACTTATAAAAAAAACATTTCTCGCAGAAAATAAATTTTTCGCAAATTTTCTTCTCGCAAAGTCTTAGAAGCCTTAAAATTTTTACAAATCAAAATGCGATACGCGATGATGCCAAATGTGATGGGTACAAGAATTTAGTATAATATTTTTTTGTTTTACTCCTTATGACTTCGGTACCTCCATCTCACTCACCCTCATGTCACACTCACCTCACTCCACTCACCATATCCCTCCATAAACTCACCTGGATGAATAAATAAGGAATAATTGATTCTAATGGTTTGTATGGTATGGACTTTGGATTGATTC
>APFE031635197.1:27186-52393 GCA_000404065.3 Pinus taeda | reverse complement strand
GTATTTCTCATACTCGCAGAACCACTCTCTATGGGGAATGAAGTGAAAGGATGCACCTGAGTCAATCAACCATGCATCATGATCTACATGTGTACTTGAAGAAGCCAAATACACATCCCCATCTTCATATGAGGTGGTTTTCGCCTCTGCAAAAGGAGCATCACCTCATCCCTTTCCTTTATCATGAGCTTTAGATTTACAGTCCCTTTTGTAGTGCCCTTCCTTTCCGCATTTCTAGCACACCACCTTTATAGGTTTTCCTGGAGATTTACATCTCCCTCTTGATTTAGATCTCCCACTCGATGACTTATTTTTGTTTCTGTTCTGAGACGGTCCTCGTACAGACAAGGCATCACCATTCTGGCTCTCCATATTTTTCCGTCTCATCTCCTCTGTTAGCAAGGATGAGATTATTTCATCAAACTACAAGATAGTTGTATTGCTACTTATTGCAATAACCAGACTATCCCACGAATCTAGTAGAGAACACAACAAACTGATGCACTTATCTTCGTCTGAAATTTTAATATTGACAGATAATAACTGACTTACCACAGTATTAAATGTGTTCATATGCTCTGTCACCGAGTCTCCATATTTCATTCTCAGGTTATATAGCTTTTTCCGTAGGAACAATCTATTCACTAAAGACTTAGATTGGTACAAAGTCCCTAACTTGTCCCACAAAGCCTTCGTCGTAGCTTCCTCTGACACATTCAACAATACTGAATCTAAGACACACAATCATATTTTTCTCTTTGCCTTCCAATCCAACTTCTTCCATTATTCATCGGACACTCTCGTTGGTTTAGTACCCGGATCTACCGCGATCCACTGATCTTTATCCACCAACAAACCCTCCATCTTGAGTTTCCAAAACTCAAAACTTTGACTATTAAATTTCTCGATCTCTATCTTTCCACTACTCGCCATCTTCTTTCACCACCATAATCGATCTCACAGATCTCCCACTAAACAGGGTCTACCACAGGCCCAAGTGAAACCCCTCAACAACAAAGACATCCCCTTGAAGCCAAAAACAGCTATGATACCAAATGTAGGTTTTAACCCCATACAGAAATTACCTGCATACGAATTCTCAAACACAAAAAAATTCCCCTAGATCCCAAACCGAGACTACTAGCTTGATTTTTCATTATATTCATTTCAATGTTACAATACATATTTATACATGCCAAAGCATCCAATACCATGGACCGAAAACCATCACGTCCAAAACCATGTGCGAAAAACATGTACAAAACCATAGGTAGGTCCGCCCAACCTAATATAGGGTCCAAAACTAAAATTTTCTAGGGCAATGCCCTAGACCCCATAGAGTGGGGTTACTTGCACCCCTCAAACCCCCTTGTGACTCCTCGGCTACGCAATCAGCGCAACAAAGGAGGCGCTCCGCCCCCCTTCTAACCCCTCAGTTAACTACATGGGCTAGTCATGGAAAGAATATAACACAACGAAACACTCCAGGTCTCCACACTTTATGCTGCATTGCCCCACTAGCTATGCTCTCACAGTCTGTCGTTGTCTTTTCCTTGTTGTTGCTTGGCCTTCTTACTGTTGCTTTCTTTTGAGGCACCTTCATCATCAATCTTATGATTATTTCAATATCTATGTCTAATTTATCTTTTGACTGATAATTACTTTGCCATTTGTTGTTGTACTCTGTCCACTCATCTTCAAACTGTCGTTTACTGTCTTCTCTTTGAAGTTGTTGGATTCTTATTACCGCCCTTTCATCTATACCCTCTTGTTTGACAATCCTCAGTAATTGTCCTTCACTTCCTTGACTAATTCTGACAATCAGTTTAACTTCTTCCTTGACTATTTTTCTTAGTGTTGTACCAGCGTCCTTAGGATTTGACCCATTGTTTCAGGCCCAGAACCTAGGTCACTGCCCATAATTCAATGACACTTCCAGAATCTGTGATTTACATAATAACAAGCCTTACAAATCAAAAACTAACTCCAGGACTAGGCATGACCATCCCCAACCGGGACTAGCATTCTGTTAAACACTTGGCATCAATGCAATCTACATGAAACGAATACAAAACAGAGCATAAATGACTGATAAATCATATGATTCCTGACAAGAAGGATCACCACCCTCTTCCCTTAACTGTTTTGACATCAATTAGGTCTTGCATCCATTATCCTTTCAATTACAAGTAAATACATGAAATAACCAATCATATAGCCATGCTTATAACCAACATTAAACCATGAAAATTACAATGAGATAATAGCCATTAAATCCACATATGAATAAGTACAAAAGCAAGAGAACTTAGCTTTTATTAAACATAAGAAAATTTGACCAGGTTCAGGCCTTTACCACCTGCCTGTAGACATGGCTGAACCAACTCTTTCTTTCAAGTCAGTCACCCTTGTGCCATATTCCAAGCATTAATGTGGGATTTCATGGATAAACCAATCCAAAAACAACCAAAGGAATCTAGAGGTTAAACCACCTCCACCCTCACCAAACCGCGATTTCACCAAAACCAACACCTAGATCACAAAACCAAATTGAGCTAGGAATGCCACTAAACTCCATCATTATCCTTGAGGAATTTTCCATCTCATTGTCTCTAAGGCTTTACCACAATCCACACCAGATAACCACCATCAATCCCTACTCTAATAAGTACATTTGCAAACATCTTATAGAAAATTAGAAAAATATTGTTTACAAAGGAACCTTGAGAAAGTTATTAGCTGTCAAGTTCACTTTATATAACTCTTGCGAAAGGTGTTTTTTATTAAGTTCACTTTTTAGTAATTCATAGTTGATGCTAATAGTCCTCATTCAATATGATTGCACTTGATTTTTTAAGCTTCTACATTCTTGTTGAGGTAGCTGCTTCATCACAAATTCCCTTTTAATTTTAGATGTAGGTGGATGCTTTCATATATAATATTTATCAACAAAGAGTTGATCCAAGTTTTTCAAGCCTACCTTGATAGTATATTTTACCAAAAAAACACACTTTTTGTGTTCACAAATCTTATTGTCATGAAAATATAGAATATGAAAAGATTGCATTGTGCACAAACTCGTTTGCGAAAGAAATGTTATCACAAAGTTATCTAGTGCATTAATACATGGCATTGATGACAAAAGGTAGATCAATGTATAAGATACAGGAAGATAGCATTATGCACAAACTCATTTGCCAAAAAAACATTGTCCCTAAGTTTTATTGAAATATTATTAATCCAACATTGATGATAGTAGGTTGTTGCATCAAATATTTCACCAAAAAAAATCCAAGATTTGAAAATATTAAATCCTAATTCCAGTTAATGGTAGCCAATTCCGAGGAAATTTTCTTATTTGTAAGCATCCAAATAAAGAAAATAGTGTACATTTAAAATCGATTGCTCACATTCAAATGTCAAATATTTTTAAATGTTTGATCAAGCTCCTCTCAAGCTTGCACTGGAGAGAAAAGAATCTAGCAAGTTGTCTTTAAAATAAAAATTGGTTCTATTGCTCTCAATCCAATTCAATGCTTCAAAACAACCAGTGTCAAAAATATTGAACCTGGTGCTTCACATAATGGAAGACATGTCATTCGAAGCCATAACTAACGATTCGTCAACTTCCCAAATCCAAATCAGTTCTTCACATAAATCATTGGTCAACAACATGAGCCAATGAAGATTACCTCGACCCAATAGCAAATGTGAAGATTTAATGCTTCCAATTAGTGTGCCTACGTTGACAACTAGGTTGCATTGACTCAAGGCTTAAGCATAAAAACATGATGAACGAGCTAATGAATTACATCTAATATTGTGGATATGGAAAGACCTGCAAGGCCTTAATAATTTCTAGGTGCATTTCATAATAAAAAAATAAATATACTAGCACATAAAAATTATAAATCCATAGCTCAAAGGAAGGATTATCGCAAGTAAATAGAGGGGTGAACTTACAAGGCTTGAGCTCAAAATGGAATCGGATAAAGGGACAATGGTGTCAACGTACAATAAGATCATGGGCATTCAGATCATGGGCCTTCAGAGCAACTAGAGCACCAACAAGAAACGAAATTTTCTAAATTAAGACAAACATAACTTTCACAGTATAATGGTTTCTAAATGTAATGTCCAAACACTAAATATTGAAGATGAACATAGTGAAAGGACAATACTGAACAGTAAACAAAAATTGACAATTACCAAAAAAACACTAAACTATATCTAGCAGAAACAGAAGGCAGAAATGGGCAATGCTGAACAACGAATAGAAGCTGGCATTACAAGGTAATCATTGCATGAGGTAAAATGAATAGTTATCAAGGGTCGAGGGGTTTAAGAAGCCCACCTGAGAGACACAAACAGAAAATGTTTGCCCAAATCAACATGGAAAGAGCATCTCAATTTCACCACAGGAAATAAAGGCTAATGGGTTTCTAGTTACTAGTTACAATGAGATTCATCCAGTATTATCTACACAATTCGGGGAATCTGACTATTATGAAGAGCTTCATAATGTCCGTCAAGAGGGGAAATATGTTCCATTAAACGTCTGGTCAACCAGCATGTCTGTTCTACATCAAGATACTGATGGGAAATTAGTCATGACATGTACACACCATCATTTTAAGAAGAGGATCATTCTAACACGAAATTTGTGTCCTCGATCCTCTTGGTCTACCGTTATGACCTGCAATTTTGCTTGTTTCTTCCATCTGGTTCTGCTTTATTTTTTCTTAATAGAATTTGAAGTATATCATTCACTTGATCTTTCTTTGATGTTGACAATGCTTGGTCTGCTTTAAATGTTACCTTGTTGCATGGAATCCTTTTTCTGTATGCATTTTCTATGGTTGGAGTGTAACAGTTCTACTTTTTATTTATTTTCTTCTACTTAAATATTCATTCCTCCATGATAAGAGTCAAAGTGGCATGTTAAAAAGTACTTTTGTATGCATTGTTGAAACGTGTTTGAGGTATAAAATGCAGAGTGCATTTTTGCATACAGCTTGGAAGTAGCTCTAATTTATAATGCATAAGGTCACTGCCTTTTGATGTTTAACCTCCTTGTAACATTCATAGTCAGACTAAAGTTTAAAGCACTAAAATATATTATAAGATTTCACCATAATTGGGCACTTCTCAATGATGCATATTTACTTTGATAAGCAACTTTAACTTACTATTAGAAGGGAGAAATGCTTTCTGGAGGCACTTGAGCGCAAAATAGGTTAATTTCATGTCTTAGGAAGAATGATTCGAGTTGTATGACGACCTAAATCCCTCAAATGAAGATACCTCTTTGAGACATAATTCGAAAGTAAAACTAGAACTTTTAATTCTTATCTTGCTACATACATTTATATCATTAACTTGGCTTGATGTTGGACTGAACAATTAAATGCTTTTGCTCAATTTTGCAATATATCCACCAGAATCGCATTATTATTTTTGTTGGTGCAATTCCTGACTTTTGTCATTTTATGTTACATTCGTTGTCCATAACATTGTACTATCCTTTCCTCTAGTCTGAATCTCTTTGTGGATCATAGGATTAACCGAGAGCGCCTAACATGCAACTTCTTCACTCATTACGCTATTTGTAGGTTTGGACTAAGTTGTAAATTTGACAATTTCATGGGACACTTAAATTAGAGTATCTTTAGACTTAACAATTGAATCTGCAGGAGGAAATTGTCAAGAACAATCTTCTACATCAGAAGCTAGTCAATAGCCTTCTGGTGTTGAAAATGTAAGAATAGATTCATAGTGTTCCACTTCAAGAAAAAAAGTGGCCTTTTACTTTTTTGCGAAGTTGACAGAGTCTACCGGTTTAAATGTGATTGAGGTGCCTCATCCTGTCAATTGGGTGCATAAGCCAAGCTAACATTATCTGTTCAGGATCCAGGGCATTGATTGACTAAGCAACAGGTAATTTCTTGTTGAGAGTTGTAACCGGGGTTGCCATGAATTTGACGGACATTATGAAGCTCTTTATAATGGTCGAATTCCCGTGTAACCTTGTCAAAAAAAATCTTTAACCATGGTATGTAAGTGTAGAGACCAAAATATGATAGAAAATATAGGGTCTTTTATGTTGTTCAAACAATTATTTTGACTATAAAATATTCTCCATACAAACAAAATATATTATGAAAAGAATTGTAAAATTTAGCAAGCAAGATTAGTTCTCATTTTCAATCTAGAAAACACATCAGTTGCTGTCGTTCATGTCACATTATTCTTGAAGGACACTTACCTTTAGTTCTTGCAGATGCGATGCTGCAACCTGGCATTTCACATTAAGCAAACACGAAATTTCATATTTTTGTCCCAAATAATATTATAAATAAAGGTACACTATTTCTGAGACCCCTAAGCTATTGGAGGAAAATTTACCCAAGCCACACCACTAAGGGTTGAAAGGGTGATGCAACCTAAGCTGCACATACCCACAGTATGCATGTCACATACATCCCAGGAATTCCAAATTTCCTTACTTGGTAAAACCTTCACAAATCAAGGTTTAATTCTCCTTCAATAAATTCCATACGAAAACATTTCATTTAACTATCCCAATTCTAAACGTTATAGACATTTGAGCGGAATCTTATAAATCCTTCCATAATCTTTGGACCTTGGCTAAAACTCAAACTTAGACCTTCATTAATTAATCCCAACATTAACTGTAATACATTTATTCCGCTCATTTCTATTATAATTCCCATATAATAGATATATTTCATAACCACACTTAAACCTTACCTTTCCGCCATTCCACAAACCTTTGCACGTATACCGATTCTTTTTTAGCGCTTTCAACCTCCGTCGCCGATCTCATTCCTTAATCCGACGGTTATCATGTCACCCGAACGCCAACTAGCTTGGCCGATCTCCACCGTTGATCAATCCCGCTCGATCCAACAGTTATTGCACAATCTCGCATGAAATCATGCACAACCAATATCAGGGCGAGAGCACGCAAGAAAAGTAGTTTTCTCGTGCTACGTGTCACCCGCTAAGGGTAATCGCGTGAATTTGTAGAATACCACTTACAGCTTTTAGGGCACGCGAGAAATTGCTTACCACCTACAAAGACCGCTCCACTATTCTGCACATGGTTTTAATCTCTACAATTCATCTTCTTGACTTTATCTTGCACGACTTAATCTTAGCCGTCTGTCTCAAACAATCTCATCCGTTGATCTGACTGATCCAATGGTTCCTGTGCAGTGTTACGTTCTTTTGTTTCTTACTGTGTAATAGCCCATTCGTTCGACTTTCTGCCTGTGTATTTGTTCTCGCCTTCTGGTCTTCACTTGTTTTGATCTCGATCTCTGCTCTGTTACTTCATTTTTTCAAGCCTTCACACTTCCTTCATAAATCCTTAGCTTTTAGGAAACCTTATAGTTATACCTTCGTTGTAACATTGAAGGTTTTCTCCAATACTGTCTGTGTGTAAACCCGTAACACTCTTCTATGTCTTCTTCTCTGATTTTGCACACCTGCAAACTTATGCTACACAGAATTACTCTAATTCACACATAATCTATCATTCGATTATTCAATACAATCCACTCATACTTAGAAATTGAGTTATCTGTATTAATAAATAAACATTTACACAATACTTTCTTTCTCGGCCTGATCTTCTATATCAATGACAATTCCTTTCCTGCCCGTAGGCTTACAATCAACCCTATCTAATTTTTGAACTCTAATTCTCACTCTAACTAACTGACTGACTGACTAACTGACTCTATGCCTTTCTGGCTTACATTTATACAAAAGGTTTTGTTAACTAATTCTGGTTTAGATCCTTAATCTGCTGAACTAAATCCCGAATATCCTCTAAGTCCACTTTTGACTCCACTAATCCTTAAGAATCCTCTCTAGTTCCACAAACCATGAAACCAATTTCTAAACTAAGATTTACAATTGATTACTAAATCTCTCAATCCTCACTAATCACTCTTCATCACTCATGTTCTCCTACATTTGAGAGCATTTACAAATATCCTCACAATATCTAATTAATTCCTATTCCAATCACTCAAAACATTAATAATTACATTAATTTGATACATAGGAATCCAACTTCCTTGAAAACACAAGACCCCCTAAGTTAACTAAAATATAATGAAATTGTTGAGCTGAATGCTCCTGCATCAAAAGGCAATAACATGGGATTGCAAATCATAATTCTTGTGCAATATGCAAAGATGAGTTCCATAGTTCTCACTTCCAGCAAAAACTATTATTGACAGCATGACACATTTACAAGTGTTGACAACAACAAATTTCAGTATTCTAGTCAGAATGGAAGCTTAGAGGTAGTGCTTCAAATCAGCCATGCAAAGGAACTTAAATTAATTGATCTTAACAGACTGTGAGAAGTAGATCCAATGTGTGGTTTCCATTTTAAGCATTAGGTACTGTCATTCGAACTTCATATGTGCAAGCAACTGATTAGGAAGTGACCCTAGTCCAAAAAATTTAGGAATATAGCAAAAGAAGCAGAGGGTTTCTAAATTAGAGGATGGTTAAACCAACACCTTTTTCCATAGCCATAAAGTACAGTCAGATTTAGCAGACCTCTTTGGATAAGGTCTTATCTCTGCTTCCATAATCTCATGCTGCTGTTGTAGATTAATTTACCACATAGCCTCTGAAATACATAGTGTTCATATAGTCAGACGACGTCCAATGCGATAACATCAATTCCAGTGAGGCAAGTTCCCATGTTAAGTTTTAAGACAACTAGATGTCATGTTGCCAGGTCAATGCACATATGGTCTTATGTCCTATTATAGCGAGCCTAGATAAAATAACTATATGACATCATGAAAAGTCGTCAATTTCTCAAACAACCTCTAGCACCCATATGAAACCCAGAGTGAGGATCAATGCAGATTGTTAAAGTTTGTCACATGGTACAAAATTACTGAATGCAGTTGACGTCTAATTTAATCGACTATTTAATTGTACCTTAAACTTCCCATAAGAAATTCGACATTAGCAAATCAACCACTAGAGCAAACCATGAGTAGACCCTCCATTAATTCACACCCATAACAATGCTTCATAGTATTTATATCAATGCTGGTAAGTTCTACACTAGTAGGTGCTATTACAGTAAGTCCATCTATTTTATCTAAATTAGAAATTGCGACTATTGGAAGCAAATGCTAACACTAATTTCCATAAAACAATTCCTCAAGACCACTTCAGACAGACCATTTAGCTAATGTAAACTGCAGCAAAGGCAGATACATTGTATAGTATTTGAAGGCCTTAATAACCTTGCCATCACTAAGAGCATAACAGATGAATCTGAAACTCACCGTTGTTATTATTTGCAAGGTCCACTTTATCAATATCAAATGACAACTCACTATCCATTTTAGCAAACCAATTCTAGGTTATAAATGTGAGCACTATCAATGTTATTTACCTAGGGCACTACACCCGTTGCAAGTACACACCAACTGCTAGGCCAAACCCATTTCAGACTGAACAACTAGTGCATTTAATAAAGATGTGTCACCCACTAAGCACTAAATCAGATGTGTTTTCATATTTAGCACATAGTGCACTTTTTTGGAAATGTCAATTGGATGATTCCATCAACACAGCCACCAAGCCTGTTTCAGATTGCCTGCCTAGCCTATAATTAGCCTATAATTGCAATTTACTCCCTATTACTAAATCTTGTCAGGTGCATTTTAGCAATATCGTCAATCCTCGGAGAGGGTTGCGCCCAAAGATGGCCTACTAATGTAGTAAGGTATAACACATTAATAGAGAAAGGTTGCAACCCTAATGTAGTTAGGTATAACACATTAATAGATGAGCTTTGCAAGCATAACATGAAAAAATAAGGTCAACCGATCTTCTATGAGATGCAAGGCCAGAGTCAGAGCCCTAACGTTATCACAGACACCATATTGATGAATGGAATTTATAGAGTGGGTAACCTGAAGGAGGAAATAAAATTATTTGAACAAATGAAAGATAGAGGTCATGTCTCTGATATTATTACATATGCCACCATCATGGACGCACTATGCAAGGAATGCACACTCGACAAAGCCAATATAATGTTGCAGCTGATCTTCAAAAAAGTTTGATATTGGTGCTGTGACATACTCAACCACAAATAACACCCTCTGTAACGATGTTGTTGAAATGCACCTGGCAAGATTTAGTAATAGGGAGTAAATTGCAATTAATGAAGTGCAAGGGTGATTTTGGTAATTATACACTAGGCAGGCAATTTGAAATAGGTTTGGTGGCTGTGTCGATGAATCATCAAGTGAAATTGCCATAAGAGTGCACTTGTGTGTTCAATATGAAAACACATCTGATTTAGTATTTAGTGGGTAAAACATATTTATTAAATGCATGAGTTGGTCACTTTGAAATGGGTTTGGCCTAGCAGTTGGTATGTACTTGCAACAGATGTCGTGCCCCTAGGTAAATTGCAATGACAATGCTCACGTATATAACCTAGTATTGGTTTGCTAAAATGGTTAGTGAGTTGTCATTTGACATTGATAAAGTGGACCTTGTAAATAATAGCAGTGGTGAGTTACAAATTCATTTGATATGCTGTTAGTGATGACAAGGTTGTCAAAAATACTAGAAGATAAGATAAGATAAGATAATTATATTTATGTCCAACTAACGACCACAAAGTAGGTCAAAGGGACTGTTGAATACAATGATGTTCATAAAGAGCGGGAGAACCAAATGGTCTCCTAAAAACAATAAAATGCATGGAGTAAATTAACATTTGCCCCTTGTGGAGAAGATCCAGGAGCTAATAAGTTTGAGGATCAAACTCATCTCTCTTAACATCCGAGGCTGAATGAAGAGCATTGAAGAAACTCAACAAAGTCTGTTGGCTCGATCAAGAGCTGGTGGAAAGTGTGGATTGTCCACTAAATCGTCACCATGGGGGCTTCATGTGCTACTGATGTCTGGAGTACCTAGTCCATCTCCTAGGAACAGATCTGTGGCTGAGATCTCATGTGGTGGGGTGAGGTCCCACATATCCTCACTAATCTAGATTCTAGATATGTACTGGTATCAATCTGTCTCTTGGTGCCCCTTTCTAAATGTAGTATCCTGAAAAATGTCGTGATCCTCTGTGTGGGGTCTAGTTTGATGGGAGGCGTAAGAATATGCACTCGGAACCTGAAAGCCTCTTGCATACATAAGGCCAAACATCTCTCGTCGGGATACCTGAAAGAGTTGGTGAGAGTCTGAGAATCTCTAAACAAGCAAAGAAACCTTCCTCTGATCTCGTAGTAGACAGGGCATCCAAGAATAAGTGCACTTCAGTCTCCAGTTCCTATAAATGACATACCTGGCAGATTTCGTCTGGTCTATCCACCCAGTGGTCCGTCTCAACGTAGTAGGCCATCTTTGGGCACAACCCTCTCTGAGGATTGACGATATTGCTAAAATGCACTTGACAAGATTTAGTAATAGGGAGTAAATTGCAATTATAGGCTAATTATAGGCTAGGCAGGCAATCTGAAACAGGCTTGGTAGCTGTGTTGATGGAATCATCCAATTGACATTTCCAAAAAAGTGCACTATGTGTTAAATATGAAAACACATCTGATTTAGTGCTTAGTGGGTGATACATCTTTATTAAATGCACTAGTTGTTCAGTCTGAAATGGGTTTGGCCTAGCAGTTGGTGTGTACTTGCAATGGGTGTAGTTCCCTAGGTAAATAACATTGAGAGTGCTCACATTTATAACCTAGAATTGGTTTGCTAAAATGGATAGTGAGTTGTCATTTGATATTATTAAAGTGGACCTTGCAAATAATAACAATGGTGAGTTGCAGATTCATCTGTTATGCTCTTAGTGATGGCAAGGTTATTAAGGCCTTCAAATACTATACAATGTATCTGCCTTTGTTGCAGTTTACATTTGCTGAATGGTCTGTCTGAAGTGGTCTTAAGGAATTGTTTTATGGAAATTAGTGTTAGCATTTGCTTCCAATAGTCGCAATTTCTAATTTAGGTAAAATAGATGGACTTACTGTAATAACACCTACTAGTGTAGAACTTACCAACATTGATATAAATACTATGAAGCATTGTTATGGGTGTGAATTAATGGAGGGTCTACTCATGGTTTTCTCTGGAGGTTGAGTTGCTAATGTCGAATTTCTTATGGGAAATTTAAGGTACAATTAAACATACAGATGAGATTAGCTGTCAACTGCATTCAGTAATTTTGTACCATGTGACAAACTTTAACAATCTGCAGTGATCCTCACTCTGGGTTTCATATGGGTGCTAGAGGTTGTTTGAGAAATTGACGACTTTTCATGATGTCATATAATTAGTTTATCTAGGCTCGCTATAATAGGACATAAGACCATATGTGCATTGACCTGGCAACATGGCATTTGGTTGTCTTAAAACTTAACATGGGAACTTGCCTCACTGGGATTGATGTTATCGCATTGGACGTCGTCTCACTGTATGAACACTATGTATGTCAGAGGCTATGTGGTAAATTAACCTACAACATCAGCATGAGATTATGGAAGCAGAGATAAGACCTTATCCAAAGAGGTCTGCTAAATCTGACTGTACTTTATGGCTGTGGAAAAAGGTGTTGGTTTAACCATCCTCCAATTTAGAAACCCTTTGCTTCTTTTGCTATATTCCTAAATTTTTTGGACTAGGGTCACTTCCTAATCAGTTGCTTGCACATATGAAGCTCGAATGACAGCACCTAATGCTTAAAATGGAAACCACACATTGGATCTACTTCTCACAGTCTGTTAAGATCAATTATTTTAAGTTCCTTTGCATGGCTGATTTGAAGCGCTACCTCTAAGCTTCCATTCTGACTAGAATACTGAAATTTGTTGTTGTCACCACTTGTAAATGTGTCATGCTGTTAATAATAGTTTTTGCTGGAAGTGAGAACTATGGAATTCATCTTTGCATATTGCACAAGAATTATGATTTACAATCCCATGTTATTGCCTTTTGATGCAGGAGCATTCAGCGCAACAATTTCATTATATTTTAGTTAACTTAGGGGGTCTTGTGTTTTCAAGGAAGTTGGATTCCTATGTATCAAATTAATGTTTTGAGTGATTGGAATAGGAATTAATTAGATATTGTGAGGATATTTGTAAATGCTCACGAATGTAGGAGAACATGAGTGATGAAGAGTGATTAGTGAGGATTGAGAGATTTAGAAATCAATTGCGAATCTTAGTTTAGAAATTGGTTTCATGGTTTGTGGAACTAGAGAGGATTCTTAAGGATTAGTGGAGTCAAAAGTGGACTTAGAGGATATTCTGGATTTAGTTCAGCAGATTAAGGATCTAAACTAGAATTGGTTAACAAAACCTTTTGTATAAATGTAAGCCAGAAAGGCATAGAGCCAATTATTCAGTCAGTCAGTTAGTTAGAGTGAGAATTAGAGTTCAAAGATTAGATAGGGTTGATTGTAAGCCTACGGGGAGGAAAGGAATGGTCACTGATATAGAAGATCAGGCCGAGAAAGAAAGTATTGTGTAAATGTTTATTTATTAATACAGATAACTCGATTTCTAAGTATGAGTGGATTGTATTGAGTAATCGAATGATAAATTATGTGTGAATTAGAGTAATTCTGTGTAAGATAGGTTTGCAGGTGTGCAAAATCAGAGAAGAAGACATAGAAGAGTGTTACGGGTTTACACACAAACAATATTGGAGAAAACCTTCAATGTTACAATGAAGGTATAACTATAAGGTTTCCTAAAACCTAAGGATTTATGAAGGAAGTGTAAAGGCTTGAAAAAATGAAGTAACAGAGCAGAGATCGAGATCAAAACAAGTGAAGACCAGAAGGCGAGAACAAATACACAGGCAGAAAGCCGAACGAATGGGCTATTACATAGTAAGAAACAAAAGAACATAACACTGCATAGGAACCATTGGATCAGTCAGATCAACGGATGAGATTGTGTGAGATAGACGGCTAAGATTAAGTCGTGCGAGATAAAGTCAAGAAGATGAATGGTAGAGATTAAAACCATGTGCAGAATAGTGGAGTGGTCTTTGTAGGCGGTAAGCAGTTTCTCACGCGCCCTAAAAGCTGTAAGTGGTATTCTATAAATTCACACGATTACCCTTAGCGGGAGACACGTAGCACGAGAAAACTACTTTTCTCGTGCGCTCTCGCCGTGATATCGGTCGTGCATGATTTTATGCGAGATTGTGCGATAACCGTTAGATCGAGCGGTATTGATCAACAGTGGAGATCGGCCAATCTAGTTGGCGATCGGGTGACGTGATAACCGTCAGATTAAGGAATGAGATCGGCGACAAAGGTTGAATGCGCTAAAAAAGAATCGATATATGTGCAAAGGTTTGTGGAATGGCGGAAAGGTAAGGTTTAAGTGTGGTTATGAAATATATCTATTATATGGGAATTATAATAGAAATGAGCGGAATAAATGTATTACAGTTAATGTCGGGATTAATTAATGAAGGTCTAAGTTTGAGTTTTAGCCAAGGTCCAAAGATTATGGAAGGATTTTTAAGATTCCGCTCGAAGGTCTATAACGTTTAGACTTGGGATAGTTAAATGAAATGTTTTCGTATGGAATTTATTGAAGGAGAATTAAACCTTGATTTGTGAAGGTTTTACCAAGTAAGGAATTTTGGAATTCCTGGGATGTATGTGACATGCATTCTACATGCATATTGTGGGTATGTGTGGCTTAGGTTGCATCACCCTTTCAACCCTTAGTGGTGTGGCTTGGGGAAATTTTCCTCCAATAGCTTAGGGATCTCAGAAATAGTGTACCTTTATTTATAATATTATTTGGGACAAAAATATGAAATTTCGTGTTTGCTTCATGTGAAATGCCAGGCTGCAGCATCGCATCTGCAAGAACTAAAGCTAAGTGTCCTTCAAGAATAATGTGACATGAACGACAACAACTGATCTGTTTTCTAGATTGAAAATGAGAACTAATATTGCTTGCTAAATTTTACAGTTCTTTTCAGAATATATTTTGTTTGTATGGAGAATATTTTATAGTCAAAGTAATTGTTTGAACAACATAAAAGACCCTATATTTTCTATCAGATTTTGATCGTTTCTATCATATTTTGGTCTCTACACTTACATACCATTGTTAAAGATTTTTTTTGACAAGGTTACAGGGGAATTCGACCATTATAAAGAGCTTCATAATGTCTGTCAAATTCATGGCAACCCCGGTTACAACTCTCAACAATAAATTCCCTGTTGCTTAGTCAATCAATGCCCTGGATCCTGAACAGACAATGTTAGCTTGGCTTATGCACCCAGTTGACAGGATAAGGCACCTCAATCACATTTAAACCAGTAGACTCTATCAACTTCGCAAAAAAGTAAAAGGCCATTTTTTTTTCTTGAAGTGGAACACTATGAATCTATTCCTACATTTTCAACACCAGAAGGCTATTGACTAGCTTCTGATGTAGAATATTGTTCTTGACAATTTCCTCCTGCAGATTCAATTGTTAAGTCTAAAGATACTCTAATTTAAGTGTCCCATGAAATTGTCAAATTTACAACTTAGTCCAAACCTACAAATAGCATAATGAGTGAAGAAGTTGCATGTTAGGCCCTCTCGGTTAATCCTATGATCCACAAAGAGATTCATAATAGAGGAGAGGATAGTACAATGTTATGGGCAACGAATGTAACATAAAATGAGAAAAGTCAGGAATTGCACCAACAAAAATAATAATGCGATTCTGGTGGATATATTGCAAAATTGAGCAAAAGCATTTAATTGTTCAGTCCAACATCAAGCCAAGTTGATGATATAAACGTATGTAGCAAGATAAGAATTAAAAGTTCTAGTTTTACCTTCGAATTATGTCTCAAAGAGGTATCTTCATTTGAGGGATTTAGGTCCTCATACAGCTTGAATCATTCTTCCTAAGACATGAAATTAACCTGTTTTGCGCTGAAGTGCCTCCAGAAAGAATTTCTCCCTTCTAATAGTAGGTTAAAGTTGCTTATCAAAGTAAATATGAATCATTGAGAAGTGCCCAATTATGGTGAAATCTTATAACATATTTTTGTGGTTTAAACTTTAGTCTGACTATGAATGTTACAAGGAGGTTAAACATCAAAAGGCATTGACCTTATGCATTATAAATTAGAGCTACTTCCAAGCTGTAGACAAAAATGCACTCTGCATTTTATATCTCAAACACGTTTCAACAGTGCATATAAAAGTACTTTTTAATGTGCCACTCAGACTCTTATCATGGAGGAATGAATATTTAAGTAGAAGAAAAGAAATAAGAAGTTAAACTGTTACACTTCAACCATAGAAAATGCATACAAACAAAGGATGCCATGCAACAAGGTAACATTTAAAGCACACCAAGCATTGCCAACATCAAAGCAAGATCAGGTGAATGATATACTTCCAACTCTATTAAGAAAAAATAAATTGCAGGTCATAAGGGTAGACCAAGAGGATCGAGGACACAAATTTCGTGTGAGAATGATCCTCTCCTTAAAATGATGGTGTGTACATGTCATGACAAATTTCCCAACAACGTCTTGATGTAGAACAGACATGCTGGTTGACCAGAACTTTAATGGAACATATTTTCCCTCCTGACGGACATTATGAGGCTCTTCATAATAGTCAAATTCCCCAACTTGTTTAGATAATACTGGATGAATCTCATTGTAACTAGTAACTACAAATCCCATTAGCCTTTATTTTCTGTAGTGAAATTGAGATGCTCTTTCCATGTTGATTTGGGCAAACATTTTTTGTTTGTGTCTCTCATGTGGGCTTCTTATAACCCTGGACCCTTGATAACTATTCATTTTACCTCAAGCAATGATTACCTTGTAATGCCAGCTTCCATTCGCTGTTTAGCATTGCCCCTTTCTGCCTTCTGTTTCTGCTAGATATTTGCTATTGGGTCAAGGTAATCTTCATTGCTTCATGTTGTTGACCAACTGACCTAGATTTGGGAAGTTGACGACTCGTTGGTTATGGCTTCGAATGACATGTCTTCCATTGTGTGAAGCACCATGTTCAATACTTTTGACAATGGTTGGTGTGAAGCATTGAATTGGATTGTGAGCAATAGGACCAATTTTTATTTTAAAGACAACTTGCTAGATTCTCTTCTCTCAAGTGCAACTTGCTAGATTCTCTTCTCTGAGTATGTCACATCACCAATATCAAACTTTTTTGAAGATCAGCTGCAACATTCTATTGGCTTTGTCGGGTGTGCATTCCTTGCATAGTGCGTCCATGATGGTGGCATATGTAATAATATCAGAGACATGACCTCTATCTTTCATTTGTTCAAATAATTTTATTGCCTCCTTCAGGTTACCCACTCTATAAAGTCCATTCATAAATATGGTGTCTGTGATAACGTTAGGGCTATGACTCTGGCCTTGCATCTCATAGAAGATCCGTTGACCTTATTTTGTCATGTTATGCTTGTAAATCTCATCTATTAATGTGTTATACCTAACTACATTAGGCCTGCAACCTTTCTCTGGCATCTCTCGAAGAAGTTCCCTTGCCTTCTCCACATTACCCACGCAGCAAAATCCATTTATAAGAATATTCCACCTGATTACATCAGGTGGACTACGTATTTGCACCATAACATCTAATAACCTGAGAGCTTCCTGAATCTTGCCTTCTTTGCAAAGACCATCAATAGCAGTACTGTATGTCATAATAGTTGGATTGCACCCTTCATTTGGCATCTCATGGAGCACATTGGTGACCTCCTACCAATGTCTTTCATACATAAACTATCCATAAGTGCATTGTATGTAACAACATTAGGGTATATGTTTTTGTTGGACATTTTATAGAAAAGCTTCTTCGCCTGCTATAACTTGCCTTTCTTAGATAAACCATCAATAAGTGCATCGTATGTGACAACATCAAGGCATATGTTTCTCCCTCGGACATTTTAGAGACAAGCTTCCTTGCCTCAACCAACTTGCCTTCCTCACATAAACCATTAATAAGCACATTATAGGTTTCTCCTCGGACATTTTAGAGACAAGCTTCCTTGCCTCAACCAACTTGCCTTCCTTACATAAACTATTAATAAGCCCATTGTATGTTTCTCCTCGGAAATTTCAGAGACAAGCTTCCTTGCCTCGACCAACTTGCCTTCCTTACATAAACCATTAATAAGCACATTGTATGTAACAACATCAGGAGATATGTTTATATTTTTCTCAGACATTTCAGAAAAAAACTTCTGCCTCGTCCAACTTGACTTCCTTACCTAAACCATCAATAAGCTTATTATATGTGACAACAATAGGGCATATATTTCTCTGGTTATTATATATCAGGTGAAAAGCAGGTGATTGAAAGTGTCCAGTGCGACTTGAAGTCTGCTGGTGCAACAAAGTTTTATAATGTGCGTGTCTGCAGTGGCGTTCAAAGTGCGGAAGGAGAGCCGATGAATGGAGATGTTATTGTTGCACAGGGAGAGCATTGTGTTCCTTGTGGTAGTGGCCGCCATGTCGGGCGAGCGAGGAGGACCCAAAAACCTACGAGAGAGAAATTTGTAGGTGTAGAGCAGCTCCTTGAAACCCTAAAGCCTGGTGTGTATTTATTTGAGTTGAGGGTGCATTGCACGGGACTTCCCTTTGTCTGACACGAAATTTTATGTCGTTACAAATCAGATTTTTTTTTTTTTTTGCTAGTGCAAGAGACGATCCTTTCATTAATTCAAAACTGATTTACATATGTTACACACACCCACGAACGGAGTGGGCACCAAACCATGGTGAGGTCAACCAATGGTAGGGAAAAAACAACCAAAACCAAAGGACTACATTCTCGGGAAAAGAACAACCCAAAATGCGCAGTTAAAAGTTAACCGAACAGATGCTCGTTATAGAAGTCTATAAAACTAAACTTTAAATTAAACCGATGGTCCAACCTAACCACCCTGGCCCCACAAACAAGCCCGATGAAAATCGACCGTAGATCTAAATCAACGGATCCAATGACGGATAGGAATATCGATGAACCCTATATGCCACCATTTAATATGCGATCACGACGATTTTTCAAACTATCCTTCAGCCACGCGTCAATCATTGAATGTGATCACTGTGAAAAAGTGGAAACTGCTTCCTACTCGCAGAACTTGTGAAAACCGCTTGGGAAACTAGAAACCTTCCGGAGGCGAAAGAAAACGTAAGTCGGGGTCGTCAAGAGTGCCCAACTCCCATCCACATGACCAACCAGATTGCCAGAGATATTGTGAGAAGAGGCCCTGACTGGCCTGTCTGAAACCCTTAGAGGAAAGCCACCCGCTTTGCAGCCACAGAGGCTTTGAATGAGCTCGCTTCTTCGACCAATAAACTGCCAAAGCTTACTATACACTGTAAAACTAAAAGAGTCCACTCCTCTGCTCATGCCGCTTCTAGGTTGTCAGTGTTACCTTCCATGGTCCTGTTTCTGAACATCAACCAATCTTCTTCGGCTTGATCATGGCATTTCGCCTTAAGAACCAATTGAGTTAGCTCTTGCCATTTTGTTGCAAACTTTTCCTCTACGCAATTCACTCCTTGATTGGCCAAGAGGTCCGCCATCTTGTTGGCCGTCCTTCAAACATGTTTAAAAGTGATGATATGAAGGCCTTGAAGGTGGTTGTAGATCCTTTGAAAGATCTGACTGAGCCTCCAGTTCTTAGAGACCTTTTCCGGAGCAGTACCCCAACTGATCTTCTTGACTGAGTTAATGATTAACTAAGAATCCGCTTCCACAATCACCTTGTGTCCATTATCTAGAAGCAAATATTCTAAACAATGTTCCATAGCCATAATTTTTGCCATATTGTTGGTGGCTTTACCAAGATGGCCATGGAATATAAACAAGATATTCCCTTTTTCATCCCTTAAAAATCCACCATGACCCGCAGTACCCGGGTTGCCCTTTGAGGCTCCGTCAATGTTGAACTTCAAAAATCTCTTGGGGGGAGGCTGCCAAAATTCAAGCTCCGAGTCTTTGAAAAGATTCTTCCCTCCTAGGCTTTGAGGAATCAACCTTTTTAGTCCAAGCTGGCAGAAACTCCTCCACTCAGAAGCCGAGGGAGGATTCATAGGATGATTTCGGACAATGGAGCTTACAGTCTCTTGTAGTTGTTTTAGGATCTAATCATGAAGGTACAGGGGCGGTTTTTGTTTTTCTTTGAATATCCTGTTATTCCTTTCTTTCCATGTGTTCCAAATTATGAAGCCTGGTGTTAGAGCCCAGGCAATGCTAAGAACTTCGTTATTCGTGAAATTGCTTCTTCAGTTGCTCAGGGTGTTGGTGATTCTTCTAAGGTCTCTGTCCAACTGCTGGAATATGGATGTAAAAGAATCCCACAACTTGGAGGAAAAGGAGCAGTTATTGAGAATATGCTCCATTGTTTCCTCTTGCATTTCAAAAAGCTGGCACCTGGAGGGTCCCAGAACACCTCTTTTCCTGATATTGTCCCAAGTCAAAATTTTCCTATGTTGCACCAGCCATGTGAAGAGTTTAATTTTCATCCAACCTTGTTGTCTCCAAAGTCTTTGCCATGCTTTATCTGGAGCCTGGGAAGCCAAACCAAGGAGAATTTTTTTTGCCTCCTTAAGATTAAAGGCGCCCTCATTGTTGTTGCCCCATCTTAGCTGGTCATTCCCTTTTGAAACAAAAATTGTCCTTCTATCTAACTCTTGCATTATTACATCAGCTTTGTCTTTTAAAGGGTTGTCATTTCTAGGATCAAATTTCCTCCATTGTCTCCACTTTCCTGCATTGTTGGTCCGATCCCAAAAATCCTTAACTTTGATTAATCCTTTAGCATCTGTCTCTGCCTTCAGTTCCTTTAATTCTTCTTTCAAAAGAATGGGTTCCTGTTGCCATATGTCCTCCCAAAACAGAGCTAAGTTTCCCTCTCTAATTTCCCAGAAGCCATTCTGTTGAACTAGACATCTATTGTCCCAGGCCTTGTTCCATATGTGTGATCCCTTGATATTACCATCCATTCTTATTTGATCCTCACTAGGCCATCAACTGGCATATTTTTCTTTCCAGATTGTAGCCCACTGAGCCTTTGGTTCTTTTAGCCAACGCCACCATAATTTAGCCCCTAGAGCTTTGCTTAAAATTTCAGGATCATCCAATCCTAGTCCTCCATAATTTCTGGGTTTGCAGATTTTTTCCCAGGCTACCAAGGCCCCTTTTTTCTTTACTTCCCCCTTTCCCCAGAGGAAGTTTCTTTGAATGTTTCTGATAAGCTGCATAACTCCTTTAGGAGCTGGGAGAACAGAAAGCATAAAAACTGGGATTGCTTGTAGAACAACCTTTGTGAGCACTAGTCTGCCAACCAAGTTTAGGGATCTAACCGTCCATTTTCTGATTTTGTCTTGCAGTTTGTTGATAATTGGCTCCCAGATGCTTTTGTGAAGCGGCTTAGAAGTAAGAGGTATCCCCAAATATTTTGAGGGAAGAGAATCTCTTTGAAAGCCCAGAATTTTGGCGATGTTCTTTTGAATGGCAATATTAGTATTAAAGAAAAAGATCTTGGAATTGGTGAGATTAACTTCCATACCTGAAGCCTTGGCAAATTCATTTTGAATTTGTTTGAATGCATGAGCTTCTTACCCAGTTATGATCAAACCCAAAGGAAATAAGAATTTTCCTGATATAGTTCCAATTTAGTTTATCATAGGCTTTAGCAATGTCCAATTGCATGATCATACCATCCTTTCGGTTGATAGTCAGAGAATGAACCACCTCATGAGCTTGAATAATATTGTTGAGAATTTGCCTTCCTTCCACATAACCGGCTTGTTCCACAGAAACCAGAGATGGAAGGAGAGGTTTGAGTCTATTGGCCACCACTTTTGATATTATCTTGTAGACCACATTACATAAAGCTATTGGTCTAAACTTGTCTGGAGTCTGAGTAGCCTCCTGCTTGGGGATAAGAGCAATGAAAGAAGTGTTCAGAGCTTTCACAATAGTTTTATTCATCCTGGAACCTTCTACCACATTTAAAATATCCTTTTTAACAATGCTCCAGGAGGCTTTGAAGAAATCAACTTTGAATCCGTCTGGACCCGGTGCTTTACCATTTTGCATCTCTTTGAGCACGTCACTGACTTCCTCCTTGGTTACTAGCTTGTTGAGGTTGAAATTCTCCTCATTGGACACCAGCCTAGGAATGTGTCTTGTGAAGTTTCTGATGGAATTCTCTCTGTTATAACAAGTTTCTTTGGCAATGCCTTGAAAGTGCTTGACCAGAGCTTTTTCAATTTCAGCATGAGAGTTGTGAAGAATGCCTCTCTCATCCTTGATCACTGAAACTCTGTTATGAACTCTATTCGCCATTGTGGATCTATGGAAGAAGCTAGTGTTTCTTTCTCCCTCTTTGAGCCATTGAACCCTTGATTTTTGCCTCCAAAATATTTCCTCTTGTTTGCACAATTCCTCCCATTCTTGATGGTATTTGGTGACCTGATCATTCATGATTTCATCAAAGCCATCTGTGATAAGGGCTTGGTTGAGTTCCTGCATTTTTCCTTCTACTGCTTTTTTGGCTGCAAAAACGTTTCCATGTTCATTCTTGTTCCATTCCTTGAGCTTAAGCTTAATGTGTTCTGGTCTTTTTTGAAGAAGGAACATATTGGTGCCTTGGATATTCAAATCTTCTACCCACCATTTAGCAATATTACTGTTGAAATCTGGATGAGAAAGCCAGATGTTTTCAAAGCGAAAAGGTCTATTTCTTGGAGTACCAATACTCTGCACCTCCAAATAAATCGGCCAGTGGTCAGATCCTCCAAAGGGTAGGATTCTTGCTGAAATTTCCTTATTATTGAGCATAAGATCCTCAGATATCATGAATCTGTCCAATTTTGAAGCCACTTGAGATTCTCCTCCTCTTTTGTTGTTCCAAGTAAAAATTCCATTACTGGTTGTAATGTCCACTAACTTCATAATGTCTGTGAAAGATTGAAACCTCAGAGAGTCTTGACTTTGGATTCTAGTTCCACCTTTTTTCTCTGAAAGTGATTTAATCATGTTAAAATCCCCTCCCAGTATCCATGGCATTCCTGCATGTCTGTCCCTTAGTTCCTCCAGAGGATCAAGAAACTTTAGTTCTCCTTCCAATCTTTGGGGTCCATACACGTTGGTGATTAGGTAAGTTTCCTTATCTCCGACAGGCTGGATGACCACAAAGAGATAATCTTGAGATGCTTTAGCATCTAAAATTTATATTTTCTTAGGATTCCAAAGGGTGAGAATACCTCCTACTGTATTCTCCGCTTTGACTTCCAGAAACTCATAGTTACTGAGCCACTTGCTATGAATCTCTTTTATGAATGGAACATTTGGTTTCCTGAATGAAGATCACATCCGGAGCTATTTGTTTCATTCTGTTACTAATCAGTCTCTGTTTCCTTTTACTACCAAGACCTCTGATATTCCAAGAAGTAAACTTCATTATTAAAGATTGGTGAAGAAGTCGTTGGTTAGATCTTTCATCTTACCTGAGTCTATCATTAGCTTTCCACATTCCATTAATAACTTGTTCTGCTTTTTCCTGCCTCTTTTTTTTCCTGGGTTTCTGGGTGCTAATACATGTATGGGTCTTACCGTTTTTACTCCCTCATTGCTCTGCTTTTCCTTGCTCCTTTGCCTCTCTGGTCCTTTATTTTGGGTTTTCCATATGTATACCTGCTGGTCTTTATTGAACTCCTATGGAGGTAAATATTCTATCCCTTTTTTAGTTCCTTGAATCAAGAAATCTTCCAAGTCAAGATTCTCTTTCTCAAGAATCGCCTGAAGTTCTTGGTCCTCCGTTTCCATCTCACTTGGGGTCATGTCCTGATCCATTTCTGTTTCTGCATCGCTCACCATCATTTCTGTCTGCAGAATCTTATCTGGTGTTTGTTCCTTGTCCTATACTTTCTTTTCTTCCATTAATTCTTCCCCTTTCATCTGGTCTGTTGTGTTATCTTCTTCTTCTGCTTCCAAGACTCGGAACTTGTTTTGGCTGTTTTGTTGTCCATCAGATTTTTGTGCTTTTATTCCCTTCTTGTTTCATTTTCCTTTGTATTCCATTTTGTGAAAGCCTTCGGAGTCTTTCATAGCATTAGCTATACTCTTATTCTCTATTCTAGTGAGAGGGCAATCCCTGAACAGGTGTCCATGTTCATGACATTTGGGGCATCTGAACAGAATATGTTCGTAGTCTATGGTTTGAACCCATTCTTCATCATGAACTTCCAAGATTATCTCATCTGGAAGAGCTCCAGAGAGATCCATCTCCACACATATCCGAGCAAAGGAAATATACTTTCCCCTCCTATTGGCTTCAGAAGCTTTAACAAATCGTCCTAGCTTATTTCCTATGGCTGTGAATGATTCTGTTTGCCAATAATCAAGCGGAAGAGAATAGAGCCTTACCCAAATTGGGAATGAAGTAAAGGTCTCATGTTCTGGAAGAAAATTCATGATCCAAGGTCGCATATAGAGACCTGCAGCAGCAAAGAAGTATGGCCCACCTTCAAAAACTCTATCCTTGTCTTCGATATTCGCAAAAACCACGATAAAGAATCCCTTTGAACCTAGGTGTAGGTCAATGCTTCCTTTTGGTTTCCAGTGGTATCTTATCCACATTTGTAAGGCTTTTTCAGTGGGCCATAAACCCATGAATTTTCAAATGATTGCATAGGTTCGCATATATTCCCTGTGCTCCTGCAGAGCAGGCTCATTTAACGTGACTCTGGGAATTACAGTAGCTTTGGGCTTACATGGGCCCATGTGTGCTTTGTTTTTTGTTTTTTGTTCCTTGTCTTCTTCCTCATTCTCTTTAATAATACTTTTCTCCTTGGATTCCTGTCCATTTTGTTCCTCTTCATTGTTCTTATTCCTTCCCGTTGAAGGTCCTCTATCATTTTCCATGGGTTTTTTTCCCTTGTTGTTCACGGCTTGCTTGAAGGAGGGAGTGGGGCTCCCTCCTCTGCGCCCATCCATGGATTTCTACCTCTGCAGCAACTCTGAAACCCTAATATTTTTTTCCCGCCTTCGCTCCTGACGTCCCGAACCCTTCTTTCCTGAAAAGATCATGGGGAGCAAATCGAAAAAGTTATTAACTCCTTACTTAAATA
>APFE031635197.1:14530-26958 GCA_000404065.3 Pinus taeda | reverse complement strand
TATATAGAAAGCTAGATAAGGTAAGATAATTATGTTTATGTCTAACTAATGATCACAAAGTAGGTCAAATGTATTGTTGAGTACAATGATGTCCATACAAAGCAGGAGAACTAAACAGTCTCCTAAAAAAGATACAATGCATGAAGTAAATCAACATTGTAACAGCCCTGGTGAAAATTCCATGTAATAAATGTTAGAAACAATAACCACATATGACTATTCCATGTAATAAATGTTAAAAACAAAAAAATACAATGCATGAAGTAAATCAACATTGTAACAGCCTTGGTGAAAATTCCATGTAATAAATGTTAAAAACAATAACCACGGATGACTCGGACACATATTCCAATTTGAATGTTGGGCAAGACATCCTAGGGGCTGTTCATTTTATTGTTTATGGCTAAGGAAATTGGCAAAGGCAATGGCTAAGGCATTAAAAGGCATTTTGACACATTTATTTATTAAAATAATGTAAATTATGAGAAAAAGAAGGTGAGAGGTCACAGGTTGCATGTGAGGAGGAAAATGAAGGAAAATAATGGAAAATGAAGAAAATAGAGGCCTCATACATAAAAATGCTAATGAGGATTAGTTGGTAAGCTTTTGTCAGTTCAATTTTGGAGCTCTCTCATACTCTTGGCTACATGGAGTTTTCTTGGAGCACTCTAGGAGGGTGTGGCATACTTGGATTCTTGGAGCAAAAAGGCAAAGGAAGAGCAGGAAAGTGCAAGAGGGCATCGACATCAGCAGCTACATTATATTTTCTTGCAGGTATTGAGTTGCATGTATGGTTTCTTCCCTACTTTTGGCATGCATTGCACGTGCATGTGGTTTCTTGGTTGTGATCTGTCATTGGCATAGAGGATTGTTTGGATCGACAGTGGATTGCCTAGCCTTGCCATTTCTTGGATAGCCATGGTGATTGTGGGTTTACTTTCATTGCTTTGTTTTGGTTGGTTCTCATGTTTCCTTGGCTTGGGTTGAGTTATTAGTCCTAGAAGCCCTGGTTGAACAAACGCTTTGGAAGCCCTGTAACAGCTTGGGTTGAGTTACTAGTCCTGGAAGCCCTGGTTGAACAAATGCTCTGGAAGCCCTGTAACAAGTTGGGTTGAGCTAATAGTCCTGGAAGACTTGGTTGGAAAAACGCTCTGGAAGCCCTTGGTGGGTTGAGTTACTAGTCCTGGAAGCTTTGGTTGGACAAACGCTTTGGAAGCCCTCTATAAGTTGTGGGTTGAGTTACTAGTTCTGGAAGCCTTGGTTGGACAAACACTCTGGAAGCCCTGCATAAGTTGTGGGTTGAGTTACTAGTTATGGAATCCTTGGTTGGACAAACACTCTGGAAGCCCTGGAAGGCTTGGATGGAGACCAATCTGATGATGTTTTTTGGTGATGTTCGACCGTGAGGTGGAATCACTATTTGATGGGTTGAGGTGGATGACCTCTGGAAGCTCTGGATGAGTTTTGATTGATGTGTTCTATGAGATCCCACATTCATGCTTGGAATATGGCACGAGGGTGAATGGTTGAAGAGAGATTTGGCTCAGCCATTCTACGGTCGGGTGGAACGTGGTAGTCCCATCTCTGATTGGTTCATTTTATTCATTAATGAGAAATCCATTCCCTTGATTTTCATGTGTAAAGATACTGATGTATTTATGGATTTGGTGGCTGATATGTTTATCGTATTTCTATTCCTATTATGCTGGTTATACGCACATTTCATGACAACAACTATGTATGGATCTCAGCATGTTTTTACTTGTATATGAATGGATAATGTGTTTATGAGTTAATGGAGGATAATGCAACAAATGGTATGAGGGAACAATGGTTCATAGCGATTCTCAGATAAGTATGGGATCCCTACACTTAATTTTGTTGTTTACACATGTAGGTTACATGTTGATGATATGTTTGACGAAATGTCTATCATGGCTAGTAGGAGCTTGGTGATGATCTTGTTCATATTATTGCTTTTGCATCATTGTTTCCTTGCATCCTGACTAATTCTAAGTGATCATTCCATTCTGGGCAGTGTCCTGGGATCTGGGCTGAAAAAGGTGGATCAAATCCCAGAATGCTAGCATTAGTGTTGACACTAACTCGCTTTGGCAGTGTCATAAAGCACCTGGGCAGTGTTCCTCGAGCGTTAGTCTTGAAACTAACTCACCTGGGAAGTGTCTAGGGAGCGTTACCCTGCCCTTAAGTCTATTAAACAACAGTGGGACCCAAGGATATGCAGTATAAGTGGTTTATTTGTCTCCCGAAGGTTATTTGGATGATGTTGGATGACTGTATGTGATGTTCTGTTGATTCCATTTCCTTAAAGTCACCAAGGAGGTTGAATCTTATCATAGTGGTCTCTCATCGCATGTTTACCCTGGCTGGCCGGTTGCAAGGGTAGATGTGGGAGGAGCGTGTTACAAACATCTAGCCCTAGTGGAGAAGATCCAGGCGCTAATAGGTTTAAATATTAAACCCATCTCTCCTAACATTCGACGTTGAATGAAGAACATTGAAGAAACTCAACAAAGTCTGTTGGCCTGATGAAGAGCCGATGGAAAGTGCGAATTGTCCACTAAATTGTTTCTTGGGGGGTTCGCGCATTACTGAGGTATGGAGGACCTAGTCCATCTCCTAGGAACAGATTTGCTACTGAGATCTCGTGTGGCGGCGTGAGGTCCCACGGATCCTCATTGATCTAGAGTCTACATATGTACTGGTATCAATTGGTCTCTTGTTGTCTCTGTCTGAAGGTAGTACCCTGAAACATGTTGTGAACCTCTGTGTGGGGTCTGGTCTGATGGGAGGCTGAAGAATATGTGCATGGAACCTAAGAGCCTCCTGCATATATAGGGCCAGACATCTTTGATCGAGATGCCTGAAAAAGTCGACGAGGGTCTGAGAATCTCTAAAAAAGCAATGAAACCTTCCTCTGATCTCGTAGTAGATAGGGCATCCAAGAGTGAAGTACACCTCAGTCTCCACTTCTTGTAAATATCATACCTAGCAAATTTTCTTTGCTCTATCCACCTGGTGCTCTGTCTCTACCCAACGTCTATGAGAACCTACTCTGAACTGGCCTAGAGGAATGCACAGAGCATGCATCCAGTGGTGACACAAATATTGGGGTTGAACAATGAGCCTATCTCTCAACACCAAGAAGTGCTCAGTGTAGAAGGCCATCTTTGGGCGCAACCCTCTTGGAGGATTGACCCAGGTGACCTGGATGAACTGCTTGTAGTTGTCCTCCCTGATGATCTTGTTTAGCTCATGTCTTGTAGGTAAAAGGTGACCAAGAGCATTTAAGGAATATCAGAAAGGAGGTAGATAATCCAAATGAATTCCCACTCACTCTAAGAGATCTTAAAATCCTATAAACCAACATTTGGCCTAGCCTGAGGGAGTAGAATGGGCAATAGTCTCAGAAGAGCAATATGCCAAGTAAGGATATTGGTACCTACTCTTTATTGAGTCTACAAAGCCCTGGACACGATGCAAGAATGAAACCAATCTGAAGATTGTCTCAAGAAGAAAGGGTTGAGCTCCAAACTCTGCAAGGATGATGTGTTGTCGTACTGTCAGTTTGCATCTAATGATGCGACAGAGAAAAAGAATATGGACTCTCTTAGCTAAAGCCCAATCTAACTCAAGTAAAGGTGGTCCCCAAATCTCTGAGTCATATAGAACAGTGGGACAGATCAAGATGTCCATGAAACTCATCTTGGACGAGATGTCCTGGAAGAGAAGGGCTAAGGATCCATATCCTTTGTTGATTTGAGGCTGAAGCATTGGTCACAAACTGAAGCGAGGACCTAAGAATTACACCCCCAAGTAAGTATACGTGTTGGTGATCTCAATCTCCTCCCCTCTGAATAGGAAGTGAAGATCTAAGGTTTTCTTCACTCAATTGAAGATCATAACCTTGGTTTTACCCAGGTTGACCGTCAACTGTCGATGATCACAAAACAGAGCTAAGGCATCCAGCTACCTTTGTAACCCTTCTGGGGATGAGGAGAGGAGGACCACATCATCAACAAAGAGTAGAATAGATATCAGAACCTCGTGAAGAATGCAACCATCAGTGTTCTGGATATGCTCATGTGGAAATGCCTCCAACTCATCAGTATAGATCCCAAACAGGGTAGGGGACAGTGGACAACCCTGTTTAACCCCAATAGTGCTTCGGATGAAATCAGACATCCCATGAGCCGCGTGAAGATGACCAAGAATGGACCCATATAGTCACATAATAGTGATCAATAAGGTTGCATACACTGTGGAAATCTGCATTCTAAAATGGAATAGGTTTTGATTATGCAAGTCATTACTTTTTATAAAAATGTGCTTACATCTCTATCCCACTTTGTAATAGTTGAGTTAGCTCTAATTATTTTATTATTTAAGTATGTTTGAAATTAAGTTATTGCACCATTATTATAATAATAATAATATATAAAAGAAAAAATAGTGATGCATTAACACTAGTTCATTATTTCTCTAATTTAATTTAAAAGAAAACTATTACACCAATACAACACAAGAAAACTATAACATCAATATATAAAAAAATCATCATACAAGAATTAGATAACATTAACCATGTGCAAATCTATTTACTTTGTTCATAGAGAAAACTATATATATATATTAAAATGTCAGAAAAGGAAGTAGTTCTTAAAAAACAAACATGAAGAATTAGATATGTGAATATGTTGGCCCAAAGTTGTTATTTCATGCATGGTCATATCTTTGATGTTGGTTGCATGGATGTTAAAACAATAACATACTCTTCTTTTCAACAATAATTACATTTTGGATTTCAGGCATCTGTGGTTCATTTCTTTTAAGTTGAATCTCGGAGTACCCATAATAATGATCACACTTGTGAACGTTTCAAATCCCAACATGGATCCATCATCAAGACAATTACTGAATGATGATAGAAGAAGAGCTTAGTGAGAGGAAACTTTTCTTGCTATCTTTATTCTGAAATTTTCGAGTAAAATGGTCTCATTCCATGTATCCCCTCCGCACAGGGATATAATTTTGGATTTCAGGCATCTGTGGTTCATTTCTTTTAAGTTGAATCTCGGAGTACCCACAATAATGATCATACTTATCAACGTTTCAAATCCCAACAAGGATCCATCATCAAGACAATTACTGAATGATGATAGAAGAAGAGCTTAGTGAGAGGCAGCTCTTCTTGCTATCTTTATTCTGAAATTTTCGAGTAAAATGGTCTCATTCCATGTATCCCCTCCGTACAGGGATATAATTTTGGATTTCAGGCATTTGTGGTTCATTTCTTTTAAGTTGAATCTCGGAGTACCCACAGTAATGATCATATTTATCAACATTTCAAATCCCAACAGGGATCCATCATCAGGGCAATTACTGAATGATGATAGAAGAAGAGCTCTCTCACTAAGCTCTTCTTCTATCATCATTCAGTAACTGTCCTGATGACGGATCCTTGTTGGGATTTGAAACGTTGACAAGTATGATCATTACAGTGGGTACTCCGAGGTTCAATTTAAAAGAAATGAACCACAAATGCCTGAAATCCAAAATTATATCCCTGTACGGAGGGGATACATGGAATGAGACCATTTTACTCGAAAATTTCAGAATAAAGATAGCAAGAAAAGCTGCCTCTCACTAAGCTCTTCTTTTATCATCATTCAGTAATTGTCCTGATGATGGATCCCTGTTGGAATTTGAAACGTTGACAGATAATTACATTCTTGTAGAATTTAGACTTTTGTGATCCATATTAATTGTAACAGCATTTTCGGTAAAAATCACATAAAATAAAATCTCGTTGACGCGTTTCGAACCAACCAGTGTGGTTCATCTTCAGGACAAGATGAGGAATCAGATCTAGGAAATGGAATAAATAGATGGAGGGAGCATCTAACTAGCCGTTAGAAATAACGACTAGTTTAACTAAAAAATTGAAATAACAAATTAAGCCTTTGACCCAGAATTAAAAAGAATTTTAATTTAATAATTAATATTATTTTGGAATTAAGAAATAAATAAAGCAATTTCAATTAATATTAAATAATATTAGTATTATTAAATTATGTTATAGATATAATATCAATAAGAATTTTTAAATACAAAAAACAATAATAATATTAATTAAATTAATAACAATTTTACAGAATTTTAAATTAATAACTAATATTATTTTGATTATAAATAATTTTTTTTATATAAGTAATCATTTCATAGAATTGAGATAATATATTATTTAATAATTAATAACTAATTTTAACTTTATTAAAAAAAAAAAAATTAGGAAGATAATTGGGAAAACAAGAAAAATCTAGGAAGAAAGAGCAGGGATCCAACACTTGTTAATGCTCCAACCATCGTCTCTATTCAGATTGACGGGCCTTTGTTCGATCTCTAAGGCCTCTCTGAATTTTTGATGATGAAAGTGGTCAATCCTAGTGATGACCTTTGTCTCTTCTATGCAAATGTGATGACTGGTTTTTTTCCGCATGTTCAACCAATGCGGAGGAGCGAGACCTTCCATGCTTTATGTCTGCAGCATGCTCACAAATCCTTTGATTTATTGACCGACCAGTCTCACCAATATAAGGAGTCCCACATGAACAAGGAATCATATAAACACCCTTCCCATCCTTAGGGTTAATAGGGTCCTTGGCCGAATGAAGAGAATTTCGAATAGTGCGAAGGGATCTAAAAGAAGAAGGAATATTATGTTTTTTCAGGATCCTCACGATTTCATCTGAGGTCCCTTGAATATAAGGAAAATGAACCCTGGAAGATCTGATTCCTCATCTTGTCCTGAAGATGAACCGCACTGGTTGGTTCGAAACGCGTCGACGAGATTTTATTTTATGTGATTTTTACCGAAAATGTTGTTACAATTACATTCTTATTACTAACAAAATATATATAAAGAAAACCAACTTAATGTACTTATATGATGTAAGGCATCTATATATGGCTACCTGATAGACTAATTTTTGCTACAATTTTAAATTTTTATAGGTTACGATTAGATGTACATAGTCACAAAATGGATAAGATGCATATCTCAGATATATGGTTACAGGACATACAATGCTATGTTGATCATAGATTTAAATTGTATTAGCTATCAAGAGGAGTGGATAAGAACATGGCACATATTGTATCTATAAACATCGTTTTACTAATAGAAAATCTGTTGGTTTTTTTCTTATTAAAAAAAAAAAAACAACAACAACTTACAACTTGCAACTTTCTTTTTGTAAATTAATGCTTTGTAATGCCAAAAAATCAGGATTACATATTTTTTCCAAAATGCGCCTTGAGGATTTTAATCCTCCTCAAACCATTACCATTAGTTGGCTTACATATTTCCATACAGCCCTGGATACAAAATTCACAAGACTAAACACCACACCATGGCCACAAAATTCATAAGTTTGAACACTTCACCATGACCAACACATAGAGTAATAAAAACTAAGTACATCATAAAGTCGAAAGCCCTTTTGACTAGGAAAAACCAAAACAAAAAGAACATAGAACTACAAATCCAGCCACTAGGAACATTAATCATTATCTGAAGAAGATATTGTTGCTGGTACCCCCGCGCTCAAATCTAGAGGATCTAGCAAATTCCCACTATCAAATTCACATTTGCAATGTGCCCCTCCACATGGGCAAGGCAAGAATCAATCTTGTCCAAGCATACGCATTGATTCATGAGCATTCTTTTTTTGTCCTCCAAGACCGCTTCACTTGCTTGTCTTTCAGGAACAAACCCAACAATGTCTTCATTTGCTAGTGCAGGGCCACTGAGCTCTGATATTGCTTCTTCTTGCCCCTTGTGTGCCCAATATTAAGAAGCCAAGTCGACATATCCTCTAAGATTTCTAAATCTAAGTGGGATTGTCTCTCCACACCAGCTTGAGTCTAAATTTTGTGAATTTCCTTCCTTGTTTCTAGCAGAATTGCATTGAAGTAAGTGGCAGCCGAGTCATGAGAGAAAAGCCTCACTCCTCTCTACCCTCTTGGACCATTGCTCCCTCTCCCTACCTACAATGAATTCGTTGATGTGACGGCATGACAGAGACCGGGAGGGTGCACCTGGAGTACCTACTATGTATACCTATGCCTGCGAAAAACAAGAGAAAAGACCAGACACATACATCCCAGAACCAAAGCTCCAACCCACTATATCATCCCCAATGCTCATGACACAAACCTTAGACTCATTAGAAGCACCAAAGTGTTGGACAGAGGTAGCAGTGGCCTCTACAGAGGGTCCATTCTCCAACACCATTAAACAAATACTCATATTCACACAAAACATAAGACCCTTGACACAGAAGACTCTCAAACACCCAAGAAAACCCACCCATAGGAGCCCTTCAACCCACGCTGAACAATTCACGTGACAACAAACACCATTATTTACACAAATTATATTCCACGCCCTAGACATTACCAATTGATAGAAACCCAAGAACAAAGGACGTGAAATGGTTGCCAAGCCAACCAAAAGGCTCCCATGCCTTCAAAAAATTCCATGTATACCCATAACTTAACAATGCAAATTTAGTTTTTGAATAAGAAAACTTCATAAAACAACATCTCTAATGTATTCAATCAAAGATGCAAATTCATCATAAAGTTTATAGTATTCTAATGTTGAAATATGTTTTTTTATGATGGATATATTTAAGAATGTAAAGTAGTGTTATCATACAAATATTTGTGTGAAAGATACTTTAAAATGCTAAAAAAGTAATTAACCTCATTTTTGTGTTTGAAACACCTTGGGAACCAACAAGTGCGATTTCCATAATTTTAAGTCAAAGATACTCTCACATATTCGTAATTTGGGATTTTGTTCCACATTAGTCCTCCATTTCTCCCTCTTGAAACCAAAAATTGCCTTCTCACATATAACCAACATTCATTCATTAAAGAACATAAATCAACAAAAGATTTCAAGGCTTCCAAAAACCATAGAGAGTCGATGACATCAATCATGACAATATTTATGATGACTTCTTGATGAGAAAAGAAAGCCTATACTTTCTTCATATGACTATTATTGTTTTGGATGTCACACAGAAAAAAGAATAGATAATCCTATTGTCACTATTAAGAATAGACAATCCAATTAAAAACATTTGATTTTACCTCACAAAGGAATACCAAAAGTGTTGACTTTGTATATATCCTATTAAACAAGCCTAAAATCAAAATTACTTTGCAAATCATAAGAAAATGTTAGTGAAAGCATGTTCATTGTTAGCTTCAATATGTTCCTCCATAGATTATCTCTTGAGCCAAGCATTCCATTTCCACATTTCCAAGGGCTTGTTGAACAAACTCTTCTTCATTTCCCTCATCTGGAGATGACCCAATCGACATCCTTTCAAAGAAGTTTGTTGATCGCAAACTCCTTACCAAATTAATAACCAAATGATACACCTTGTTGCATTGTGCCTCCAAATTTTCTGTCTATCTTTTCTACTATATCATTATTTCAAGAATTTTTGCATACCATTATTTTAATTTCTTATCAACATGGCATTCTACTTGAAACAAGAAAGATGGAAGCCTAATTGCAAACCAAAAGGCTCTCATGCCTTCAAAAAATATCCATGGATACCCATAACTTAACAATGTAAATTTAATTTCTGAAGAAGAAAACTTCATAAAACAACATCTCTAATGTATTCAATCAATGATGCAAATTTATTGTAAAGTTTATAGTATTCTAATGCTGAAATAAGTTTTTTTATGATGGATATATTTACGAAGGTAAAGTAGTGTTATCATACAAACAATTGGGTGAAAGATACTTTAAAATCCTAAAATAGTAACTAACCTCATTTTTGTATTTAAAACACCTTGGGAACCAACAAAGTGTGATTTCCATCATTTTAAGTAAAAAATACTCTCACATATTCGTAATTTGGGATTTTGTTTCACATTAATCCTCCATTTCTTCCTCTTGAAACTAACAATTGCCTTCTCACATACAACCAACATTCATTCATTAAACAACATAAATCAACAAAAGATTTAATGGCTTCCAAAAAATGGCATCAACATGACAACATTTATGATGTTTTCTTGATGAGAAAATAAAGCCTATACTTTCTTCATGTGACTAAAAATTATTTTGGATGTCCCTCATATTGCCACTACAAATTACATCTTCAAAGTGATATAAGAAATATCAAGTGATAACTTCAACCATAATTCAAGGACGAAACATTTATTCATTCTCATGGTAAGTTATGTTTCTTATCAAAAGAAACACACAATAACCCATACCTTCTTCATATGAATAAGATATTATTGAAGGTGTCACTCACTTGCACAAAACTAAATAGACAATCTTATTGTCACCACAAATTACATCTTCAAAGTGACACAAGAAACATAAAGTGATGACTCCAACCATGCTTCAAGGAAGAAGCTTTCGTTCCTTCCAATGGCAAGTAATACTTATCTTTTGCATCGTTGAAGATCATATTTAGCTTGGTTCTGACTATTAATTAATGTGATAGGGAAATGAAACATTTGAAAGAAATAAGCCATATGCATTACAAATAAATGTTATCAAAATTGGACCAGTCATCAAACCAGTAGGCTGCTTGGATTGGGAACCGATTGGAACTGGACCAAAACCGGTAAAAAAACCTAGACCAAAAAACCGTTAACCAAAAACACATTTAATATTCAAACTTAAACAAACATACAAAAAACTATGTATTAATGCGCATCCATATGAATCCAAACCATTTATACACATATAAACAAATGTTCTCATTTATATAGCTTGTAAGGGTGCAAATAACCAAAATAACACTGAGTGCAATTCATCTCTGAATCGAAAATACATCAACAAAAAGGCCCTAGATGGCATCTAACATCCAAAAAAAATCATGCTGCAACCAATACATACATATCATCAAAATCTTTGCCTATATTGGAATCTTCATCATCGATATCACCCTCTAAGCATTAATTTAAGATAGAAAATGCTTAGAATGTCAATTCAAGATTTTGTTTGAGTGATGGGTACATTTTTAGTAGGATCATGATAGAAGAGTTCAACAATCAATGCCACTAACATCAAGATACATAGAGGGATTGGTGCTCTTGATTATATGCTAGTTCCATACCCTCGTACATGACAAAATCCAATCGAAACATTACAATCGCCAAATCCCGAAATCCTGAAAAACTGTTTAGTCTCCTAGATTTTGAGTGGGATCTAAAATTCTACTTTCTCCACTCAATGAGTTTGGAACTACTCTCAAACACCCCAAGTCATTTCATGGTAATGTTAAAAATTTAAGTAAAATGATGAATATAACATTACCATGAATTGCATAGCAATAGCAAGGCCATAGGCTTGAATATTAGAAATTTGGTCAAAAACTTGGCTTCTCGAGTGATAAATCATTACTTAAAAAAATGGTTGTTTTCAAAGGGTCCTTGATAGCATTGTACAAGACCGATCCGTACAAGAATCACTTGATTGTTTTTAAAGGGTCCTTGATAGCATTTTACAAAACCGATCCGTACAAGAATTGGTTGATTGTTTTCAAAAGGTCCTTGATAGCAGGGTTGGAATTTTTCCCGTCAAAAGCCATTTTAGTCTTTTAAATACGTTGAAAAATTTTAAATGACCGTCTGGCATAACATGGTTTGAAGAGTGAAGAACGTGTTTTTGATGGCTTCTAATATTTTGAAAATGTTATTAATATCTTATCTCTTCATTTTGCTCCTAGAAACTTCGCGATATTAGAATATAATATAAGTCTCTACCCTGAATAAGAAATTGAGGTATGTCCTGTACTCTGAGTGGGCGATGAGTTTGATCATCAATAATAGTCTAAGATTTGAACTTGAAGTGATTTTTCATGATGAATTAACTCGATGTAAATGGATCGGTATGGTTTATACTTGCAATTAAAGAGTACACGAAATTAATATTATTTCCATATAAATCAATTGGTTTACATTTTAGAAACCTTCAATAGCACTCTGATCATACTTATAATTATAGAATTGAATTTTTCAGTAATGATTATGCTTAAATGTTATTTTTTAATAGTTGTTTTTAAATGCTATATTTTATATTTATTTTATAAAAATATAATAGTTTTGGTTTGAATATAATAATCATATAATAATATATTAATAATAATAATACTACTTATTATTATTTTTTATATGTGGTGGTGTACTAAATTTATATTTAGAAAAGTGTTTATTTATGAGTTATTTTTTGTTTAATTTATTAATAAATATAATCATTATTATTATTTTTTGTGTTTGATATAGAAAATTGTTTATTTTATATATGTGTATTTTTCTAAAATGACGATTATTATTAACTATTTTAATTTTTAGTTTTTTTT